>JBBPUN010000136.1:0-22549 GCA_038094715.1 Heimioporus punctisporus | reverse complement strand
CTACGCGGGGTCAACACGAGGTCAAGACGCCCGTCGTCTTCCAGCCCACCACCGGCGGGGTCGACGCGCCGGGTTGTATTAGGGCATATATAGATCAGAACGCCGCACTGTCCGCATCACTCACATAAAAGAGCGTTTCTTGTCTTGCTTTGTCGTTTTCTGTTCTGCTTGTAGCGCTTGCAACTGCAGGCTTCGTAGGGTGCCGTAGTACTCAACAATATCTTGATATGGCGCCTTCTCAAGTTCTACTGGTGAAAGGAATTGGCGTCCGGAAAGCTTGAGCTTCCAGATTACCCAAAGCTGACGGGTGTACCTCCCCCCGAACCAATCTACGACTTTGATATAGAGCCATATCGACCGTTCGATGGGAGTACCATCAAACTATGTGTGAGTTATGCCTGGATGTAGAAGTAAACTCGTAGTTCTTCAAACCTCTGATAGAGTTTGAACCCAACTTGTGAATCAAACTTGATTCCACCTACGTGGAACGCATCGGTCAACGAAAGAAACTCTATGCTAAGCATGGGGAGCTCGTCATGAACGAACCTGGAGGAAGTCAAGAAGCGTCTAGAGAATACATGGAGATGACCATTCGATACGTATGTCAAAGGTACCCCACCCAGTTCCAGTATGACGATTGGACGAGCGTGTTCTCGAACAACATAGTACTCAGAACCAAGGTTAGGTGACACGACTACTACAATCGATCCGCTCGTCTTCCTCCTCGAACATATCCCAGAAGACTTTTTGATCGTGGAGACCCCGACAGTGGCCTTTACGTCTTGAGAGCTGGTATTGCGACCTCAACCGTTGGCTAGAACATCAATTAGAACATGGGACAACCATTGCATGAGGTTCACGGACCTGTTCCTGACTACAAGGAGAAGCCATCTTTCTCGATGGACAGATATTGTTAATCCACGACTTCTCGAGCATGGTCTGCGATAAACCCATTCAACGTGGTGCTTGAGGTATAGAGGTCGGAAAATTGATTTTCTTCAAGTAGATGACCCAGAGTGGGGCGTTCGTGAGACGCAGAGCCTGGACCTGAACCTTCAACTCTCCGACGTTTACTCGCGTGTCGACCGGCAAGGGCTGAGTCAGCTATAAGGAGTCGTAAGTCGGCAGTATGATAATGACGAAAAAAAAGTTGGGACACATCGGTCGTCACATCAGTCGCATCTTGTACCCGTACGTCATCGCTACCCGTACAGAGCATAGTCCAGTGGTTACGTCGTCGTTTTGTTGTGACGACTCGGAGACAGGGTTTGTGGATTTTGCTCGGTCCGAGTTCAAGTTGAGGAACGTGATGATCGCTGATTTCACGAGATGCTGGGTGATCGAGAAAGCATGTAAATACTTGTTTGCGGACTTGGAGCCAAACCGTTAATTACACAGAGACGAGAGTGGAGGGAGGAGGGCAAGAAGATGGAGTAGGATTTCATTTTTCTATTTTATCTAGATATGATGATTGTCAAGATTATACTCAAACAAGAAATTTTTGTTGTGTCTTTGATCATTGTAGCTGTTTGACTAATCTTTGAGCTTGACCCTCCTTCTATGTAACTACTAAGGAGTGTCCAACACTTGTAATTAGTCCACTACAGTATGTTTCATCAGGATCATAAATTCATAATGTAAGAAAAATGATTATCATACTTTAATTGCGCCATCTGCTCAAAGATGAATCAGCTAAGATCTGGGCATGTCGCTGTGCCCTGGTGATTCCAGCTGGAATCACACCAAGAAAGCAAGATTCTTGGGTCAGGAAGCCTTCATGGTGTTGCATGTTTCCAGGAGTACAGAGATGTATGCACTCCAGGATTGCTCTCACAAATGCATAACAGGATGTCCGAAGTAAACAGTATGGTCCAAGATGGGCACTAACATTATTGATGATTAGTGAGGCGTCAAAAAGGGAAGGTTGATGGCCAGCAGGCCAAGAGATGTGTGTGAGAAGCCTATGGTGCTGATTGGGCGCCCAGTTGTTGTCAAGTACAGAAATGGTATCAACAGGTGTACCATAGATGCCAATAGTGCCAAGAAGACCGTTTCCATAAATAGTGCGTGACACTTGAAGTCTGAAAGATTGAAACGGGGGATGGAGTGCATGGGGTTGTGGCTGAACGATGAATACAAGGTATTCATGCTGACAGTTAGGAAGAGGTGAGCGTTCCTTGTAGTGTGATAGTGAAACCATGCGGTAACGTTCTTCAGGCTCTGGGTCGAATTGATCCAGACGAGCGAGCCACTCATCTGGGCGCCACTCCCGATGGGTTCCGGGTTGAACGAATGGTGCCATCATAGGAAGTTTCTGCTGGAGGTAGATAGTCGGGAGGGGGATTAAAAAATATTCTACTGCTTTGTTTTTTATGAGAGAATCCATGTCTTCGTGCTTGGATTTTCCACCGAACATTATGGTAAATGCTAGGTCAATGTCAGAGACTCAACCCCTAAAGATAGATAGCATTTCCAAATTTAGCAAGATGGTGCACGCACTTCTTCGTCTTCACCCTCGCGTCGTTACCAAAAGCGATGTATAACGACAACGACGACAGCCTAGTCGTGGTCGTGGTCTCGCTCGCTCTCGTCCCACCCTCACCTCTACTACCCCTCCAAGACCCTCGCCCCCGCCCCCACCTTCGCGTTGCAACGAACTCGCCAGGCAGGTGGAAAAAGTAGTCAAAGGACATCTTGACTGCTGATGCAAAATGTCCGTTAGATGATGGTCAAAACTACCCACCGAATAGCTACAGGTTGGGCGTTGAAAAGGGGGAAGTCAACCCACTCGTGCACTGATTTATGGCACGTTTGTTGGACTCCCATTGACGCGGCCACCCGAGCCATCCTCGACATATGTACGTCATCCATCTGCATCTCCTTACCTGCCTCGCCCTGTTTCGCCGCCTCGGTGTCATGCTCCGTCTTCTTCTTCCTCTGCCAAATGGATAGCCCAACTCGCTGACTACGTGTACGGGGCCCCTATCACCACGAACAAACACGGTCGCGCGGACGCAGCCTCGCCACTCTCAATACTAAAAATATTCAACTCAGCATCTGTAAATCTATTTTGTTGCTGACGGGTGAATATTGTTTAGTTCGTTGACTCGCAGAGCAGCGGCGGAGTTCTCATTCGAGTGCAGCCCGAAACCCGCCAGGAGTGGGCGTTGATCATTCCACAATGCCCATCACCGCTCATACTTATCCGATTTATTCAAGTAACGCCTGTCGCCACTTGTTAGCTCCACAAGAGTAGATGTACCTGGCGTTCAGTTGAACTGTGGAGGCACATACGTTACGACCCAAGACATATCGTTACCTCCATGGGTGGGCCGAACTAGCGAAGTTACATAAGCTAGAGCGTAGGACATATATGGTTCGCGCCTCTGTATTTTATGTGAATACCGGACTACTTACATAAAAGAACGCTGTCTTTGCCTCGCTTTGTCGGTCACTGTGATGTTTCCTGTTGCCATGTCTGATCTACTTGTAACGCTTGCAACTGCAGGCATCGTGGTGGCTGTCATACTCAACAGTGACTCGACATGGCGCCTTTTCATGTCCTATTGGCGAGAGGAGAGAAAGCATAAGCTTCCAGACTACCCAAAGCTGACAGGAGTACCTCCCCCCAAACCAATCTACGACTTTGATATAGAGAACACAAGGCCTCGACCGTATAGACCGTTTCGATGGGAGTACCATCAAACTATGTGTGAGTTATATCTGGATGTAGAGGTAAACTCATCGTTCTTCAAAGCTTTGATGAAGTTTGAACCCGATTGGTGGATCGAACTTGACTCCACCTACGTGGAACGCATCGATCAACGAAAGAAACTCTATGCTAAGCATGGAAAGCTCGTCATGAACGAACTTGCGGGAAGCCAAGAAGCGTCTAAAGAATACATGGAGATGGTCATTCAATATGTGTGCCGAAGATACCCCAACCAGTTCCAGTATGACGATCGGACGGGCATGTTCTCGAACAACATACTCAGAATCAAGGTCGACACGACTACAATCGATCCCCTCGTCTTCCTCCTCGAACATATCCCAGAGGACTTTTTGATCGTGGAGAAAGACTCCGACACTGGCTTTTACGTCTTACGAGCTGGCGTTGCGACCTCGGCTATTGGCTGGAACATCAGCCAGAAGATGGGACAGCCGTTGCATGAGATTCACGGACCTGTCCCTGACTATAAGGAGAAGCTATCTTTCTCGATGGACAGGTATTGTTAATCCGTGGCTTCTCGAACATGCTATCTTCATATCGCGCAGGTACTTTTCGAACATGGCCTGCGATAAACCCATTCAACGCGGCGCCTGGGGTATCGAGGTCGGAAAACCGTTGTTTCTTCAAGTAGACGACCCAGGGTGGAGCGTTCGTGAGACGCAGAACCCGGACCTTCAGCTCTCCAACATTTACTTGCGTGTCGACTGGCAAGGGCTGCGTCGGCTACCCAAGTCCCGTGCCGTCGTCATCAGCTTCAGAGCGCTTTTTACGCCCATCACCGATCTCAGACGGGAGCCGTATATCCCGAAGCTCGTCCTCAAGGTGTTGCTGGAAGGGAAGCAATCGATCATGGAATACAAGGGCACGTGGTACACCGAGCACAAGGTCATACCTGCCCTGAGGGAATGGGCAAAAGAGCAGGAGGAAGGAGGGCTAGTTCCGAAGGACTGGGAAGCGAAGACACTGGACGAAAATCCATTTTTTCCTGGATGGAAGGAACAATACCCTGTGCAAGCGTAAGAGATGTATGATTTTTTTATATCGAATGGTGTGATTGGGATAATGTTTCACCTCGAGTCGCAGACTGGATATGGACCACCAACCAGGTCGCAGATTCCCGGTTGACCTTGATTCAGTCCAACCGGAATCTCAGAAAGGGCTTTTATAGTATCCTACCTCATAAATTTAGTCAGTTTCGCAAGGGGTCCAGCGATGAGAGTATCCGACTATTCGGAAGAGAGTGTAAAAAATAATCACAAATTGATTGTTTTTCTCACGTTCGAGATTGGCAAATTTTTGTTTCCACAACCTCCGGTTTGAAGGTGGGTATTAACATAAAAGTCGATTTCTAGGAAGGATTAAGCGTTAAAATGGACCCCATCCTCTTCATATTCACATCGACTGATGTCGGCATTCACTAAAGGCAGACTCTATGCCTGATTCATCTCGTCTCTAGTATAAGGTGAGAATGAGTTTAATTACGAGCGATCTATCTGTGTACTCTTGGCTGACGGTGGCACAGGTTGACACGCGAAACCTATACAACTCTCGCAACGGTTTGAAATTTATTAGATGCCCTCGTCATAGCAAACAATACTGAACGATAAAAAAAATAATGTAGGGTATCAGAGAATAATTTATGCTCTCGTCATCCGAGTCCGTCCTAACCAAACATTTCATCCGTCAGCACGAATCCTCGCGCCTTCGTCAACATTCATACATCCCACTCTCAAAAGAAGCACTGGCGACGAACGTGGTCGTGTTCGAGACCGTCATGCGCTTTAAAAGGGAGAATTAGTTTGACGAGATATATCATCGTCAGTCGCTCACAATTGAGGTCATCTTCGATGCAAGTTGATTCACCAGCAACCGGAATGGCAATCGTGACTCGTGAAACCACTATCAAGGCTACTACCGTCACGAAGCGAGAGAGTGGCGTGACTCGCATGGTTTCTAAAGATGATTTGACGGATAAAGCTCGGGGTAAAAATGACCCTCTCGAGGGCGCTGAAAGAGTGGAAAGAATGGTTGCGCATTGTTACAGAGATGTCGCGAATTTATACACTGGAAGGCTGGTACTAGGACGGAGATGGGCGTTACGTTATGCAACGAGGTATCTACAAACCGTTGATCACACGATATTGTTTAGCCTTTTACAGACCGTCTCTGTCCCGGATCCTGGCAATGTAACTTGGTGGTGTCCTCTGATCATTCTCGTGGGATACAATGCACAAGTTGTCAACTTCAAGCGGATTGGTGAAGTACCGAGTCATCGTTCGCCATGTATCATGCTTGGTCTGTAGAGCGGCCCATTGGTAGCAGTGAAGCGATGTCAATTTTATGTAGATGATCAACCTGCAAGAGATAAAGTTTTCTATTGCAGACAAAATCGTAGCGTTGTGACAATTCAACCACTCCGAATAAACCTCGATTCTCCTTTGATCGGTTTGACAAAGTTCATGCGTAGCGACTAGCGTTCAAACATTCGGGGTCTGACACGGCGTATTCGTACGGTGATGCACCGCTCTAACTCGGATCACAAGGTAACGGAGCCACCTGCCTGCAAGCACAGCCTCGACTTCAATGGTGGCAATGCTTTGATGTGACGCTTGGCAAGACCGGTTGAAATTATGTCTGCTCTGGCTGTGCAGCTACCATGCGGTGATCAATTTTTCTACAAGAGCGAACAGATGGTCTAGTGTCGCGTCGGAATCCGACATCATCAATTTCAGGAGGAAATCAAGATCTACTGATCGTGGCGTCTCGATCGCCGACCATTGCAGACGGAGCTATACCACAATCGTGCAGCCGCGCCGGATCTGTCATCTCTTCGAAAGACAACTAGTAACAATTCAGCCCCCTTAGGGCACCGCTGCACCACCGGCTTCTTGGTCGACGAGACATATTACAATGGAGGGATTGTGTACCTCTCCAAGGAGGTAAGTTGAATGCAGCTGCACTGGCGGAAGCCATTATAATTGAGTGGACTGTGGCAGAGAATGGCGAGGCTTGGCAAGTTGGTACCCAAAAATGTCGATGATAAACTTTTACTGGCGCCACAGAATCACGTGACTAATATGGTCGATATCGCTTTACCAATCAAACTGATCACTCCTCAGTCGCCGCGTTAAAGTCTAGCACTGCCGCTCATTTTAGTATACTAGTATCGCCCCCCCTAGCTGGGGGGTGACGGACGTCAGTGTTTAAACATTCGAGTCCAAGTCGCAATTAACCGATTAGGCGGCCGAGACACTTGACAGCACGTCATCCGGTGAAACCAAGGCAAAATGTTTCTCAGGACCGTTTAAGGAGCACTCATAGTTTCCGATTCCTTCCCCACACTCATCTCCTCAATCCACCATGTCCTCTGATGGAGGTAACGAAAAAAATGACGGTGCCGAACAGCATATCTTCCAAGCCGAGACGAAGGACGTTTATGACGAACCCGGTCTCGATCCGGTCTACCTGGCAAAAGCAAGGATCTTGAACGATGCGTTACAGGATATAGGCATGGGAAAGTATCAGGCGAGTTTACTCTTCCCTCTGGGTCTGCAGCCAGCGTACCTTTTCGTTGGCTGACTTTACATCTACCTAGTGGTTCTTGTTCATTGTCGCTGGCTTTGGTTGGCTATCGTGAGAGCGTCTATCTGGCAACCATTATATCTATTTGCTGATGTCTTTGGGCATCCAGTGATAACCTTTGGCCAGTGCGTACACCATTGTCACTGTCGTAGTCATATTGATCATTGGTCAACTTAGATTGTAACCGGTCTCATCCTCGACCCTGTTGTGAACCAGTTCGCTGTGCAAGGTCCGTTCCTCAAGCTTGCCCAAAACATTGGTTTGCTTGTTGGGGCAGCCTTCTGGGGTGTCACTTCGGATGTTTGGGGTCGTCGGTAAGACTAATTGCACATCTTTACTGGATACTCGTCCGACATTGACCTAGTTGGGCGTTCAACCTGACGTTACTTATCACGGGCGTATTTGCGACCGCAGCTGGAGCATCCCCAAATTATGTCACCCTTTGTTCGCTGAGTGCAGTCTGGTCGATAGGTGTCGGGGGTAACTTGCCAGTAGACTCGGCCGTGTTTCTTGGTTTGTTCGCGCTCTGTACTTCCATCGTACGCTGACCTTTGTTTTCAGAGTTTATGCCTGCTTCCCACCAATACCTGCTCACCATCCTCTCCATCTGGTGGGCTTTTGGACAGCTTTTGGGGAGTTTGGTATGTCATAGCACCCGCTCAGAGTATCGTATTATATAAATTTCCCAAACAGGTCGCCTGGCCGCTCATCTCTGACTTTTCCTGCCCGGGGCCTCCTGAACCCTGTCCCAACTCATCTAACGAAGGCTGGCGTTATTTCCTTTACGCTATGGGTGGCCTAATGCTAGTCCTCTGGATCCTCCGATTCTTTGTGTTTAACTTGTACGAAAGCCCAAAGTACCTCATGGGTAGGGGCAGGGATGCAGAGGCGGTCGAAATCGTGCACAAGGTGGCAGCTTACAATGGCAAAACGAGTGCCCTCACCGTAGAGCAACTAAAAGCAGTAGACAAGTTGGCCAAGGATTCAGAAGGGAAAGACATCAAGATGGACGTGTCGGCTGCGGCGGCTATAAAAAGAAAGCTCGCGATTTTCGACGCTAGCCACGTCAAGCCTTTGTTTGTAACCCGCAAACTAGCGTATTCCACTAGCTTGCTTATTATTGTATGGGGTGAGTCGCCTCCGTTATTCTCTGTCGATCGTGATATTGATATGAGATCAATTTTACAGCACTTATCGGGCTTGCCTTCCCATTGTGAGTGATGGATTGCCGATAGCATTCTCGGCACTCAATACTTGCGCAAGGTACAACGGTTTCGTGACCTACTAGTACGTTTGACTTTTGACTGTGAAGTGATATGCCTAACGCTCTGATACCAGCCTTCAAACTAGAGGAGCCGACTTCGGGACCACTTCTGTGTACATCACATACCGTAACGTCAGTCAATCACATGCAGCACGTTCTACAAAGCTTCTGCTGACTTGGGTTCTAGCAAATTATTCTGAGCGTGATTGGTGTTCCCGGTGCGCTCATGGCCGGGTACTGTGTAGAATTACCGTTCCTTGGACGACGTGGCACTCTGTCGATATTCACAGGTATGCATCATGGCTTTTTTACCTGATTCTGGCTAAATCCTTCTAGTCCTCACTGGTATTTTTATTCTTGCGTCGACAACGGCGCGTACGTCAAACGCATTGCTTGGATGGAACTGTGGATACAGTTTCACGAGCAACGTCATGTACGGTGTACTGTATGCGGTCTCGCCCGAGTTGTTCCCTACGAGAGATCGAGGTACCGGAAATGCCATCGTTGCGAGCGCGAATCGTATATTCGGCATCATGGTGAGTGAATTTGTGGATCATCACCCAGGTCTGATTCGGTGTAGGCTCCCATCATCGCGCTATACGCCAACTTGAATACCTCTGTGCCCATCTGGGTGGCTGGTGCGATATTCCTCGTAGCAGGGTTCGTTGCGTTGTTGTTACCGTTTGAACCTCGTGGAAAGGCGGCGATGTAGTGCTACCAAGTGATGATCTAACGAACTTGTATCTCACGACCTGCCATGTATTGATTTTATCTTATCATACGAGTGACTAAGCACACGAGAGAAAAAAATCGACTCTCTTCGTGAACGATACTCGCGATGGAATTCATACCTGGTCCCGCCGTTCATCAGGTCCTGTGTGCCGATTGCGGTAAGTCATATCTACCTCGAAAACCAGACGATCGTTATTCGCCAACGATCAGGGACACCGATCGAGCCCAACTCGGCCAATCTCTGTGTCGGTTGTCTGCGGAACAGGCGAGTCCAGTGGTTGTACGTGTACTCTAAACTGACGGTCTCCATCGCTTTCGCCAGCGTAGACATCACGGAGGGTATCCCTAAACAATGTGCGTTCTTCCAACCCGAGCCGTCGTCCGGCCGATGACCTAGCCTAGCGTCCGTCTCGTTTTGTCGCAACTGCGAGCGTTTCTTGTCGCCGCCCTCGGCGTGGACGGTCGCACGACCGGAATCACAGGAACTGCTGGCGCTGTGTCTGAAACGGCTCAAGGGACTCAACAAGGTGCGCCTCACCGACGCCCATTTCATCTGGACGGAACCACACTCGAAGCGGTTGCGCGTCGCGCTCACGATCCAAAAAGAGGTGCGTCGAACTACCGTTCGACGTGCGTCGGTCGTTCACGTTCGTGTTGTTCCCCCGTCAAGGTCCTCACGGCTACGATCCTCGAGCAAGTCTTCGAGATCGAGTACCTCGTTCAGTACACGCAATGCCCTGATTGCACCAAACTCGCGGCGAAGAACACCTGGAAGGCACTCGTCCAAGTGCGTCAAAAGGTGACGCACAAGCGCACGTTCTTGTTCCTCGAACAGCTCATCTTGAAACACGGCGCCCAAAAAGATACGGTGGCGGTCAAGGAGATGAGGGACGGCTTGGATTTCTTTTACAGTCAGCGGAGTCACGCGATACGGATGGTCGAGTTTCTGACGGGGGTCGTGCCCGTACGGTGCGTTGCTCGAATTCGGTCTTCGATCGCGGGGGACTTGACGACTCCGCACACACAGATCAAAGGGGTCCGAACAGCTGCTGTCGACCGACACGCACTCGAACACGGCCAACTACAAGTTCACGTACTCGGTCGAGATCGCGCCGATCTGCAAAGACGATCTCGTGTGTATCCCGCTCAAACAAGCACGGTCGCTGTCCAACATCTCGCCGTTGACGATATGCACGCGCGTCGGGTCGTCGTTTCAGCTCCTGGACGTGAACACGCTCCAGGCGGTCGAGGTGAGCACGCAGGTGTATTGGCGCGCCCCGTTTGCAGCGCTCGCGGGAACGGCCGATCTCGTCGAGTTCACCGTGTTGGACGTCGAACCGATCGGCACGCATCGTGGTCGTTGGGTGCTTGCGGACGCTCAAGTCGCGCTCGCCGGCGCTTTTCGTAGTTCGGGTGGACACGGTGACGGGGACATGTCGATCGATTACGAGACGGCAGGAGGGACGAGTCAGATATTGCATACGCGCACGCATCTCGGTGGGATACTGCAGCCGGGGGACGCGGCGATGGGTTACTACCTCACCGCGTCGAATTTCAACTCGGACGACTACGCGACGCTGCCTGCGGATCGGGTTCCGGATGTGATTCTCGTCAAGAAAGCGTATCCGAATCGACGAAAGAAGGGGCGTACGCGTGCGTGGAAGTTGCGGAGCATTGCCAAAGAGGAAGGGGAGGAAGGGGAGACGGGCGGTGCGAGAGGTGTTGTTGGGAGGGTGGGTGGACGAGATCAAAAGAAGGTGGAAGAGGATTATGAGCTATTCTTGCGGGATCTGGAGGAGGATCCAGAGCTGAGGGCGAACGTGAATCTGTACAAAGCCAAGGACGTGAAGATGCAGGATGTGAGAAGAAAGGGGGGTCAGTATAGGATGGATGTGGATGAACTTGTCCCCGAGTCAGCTGGTGCAGGTATAGAAGGGGACAACGAGGAGGCGGAAGAAGAGGCAGATTTCCCTGATGTTCAGTTGACGGAGCTGTTGGAAGACTTTGATGAGATGACGTTGGGTGACGGTGAAAAGGCTAGCTGAGGTTGAGATACCAAGATTTGTACCACTTGGTTACAGTAGGCTGATCAAAGACTAAAATAGGTGGGACTCACGGGCGATTCTCTTGACCAGAGCCCATATACTTACACGAACAGGCGACGAAGCACTTCTGATTACAGCCACACCCACCTGTTAAAACCGAAAAAGGATTATCGGGGAATAGTGTCAATATCGAAAGGTATAAAAGTCATGCAGTCATAAAACCGACTGGTGCACGAGTTGGCCGCATGTTTAGTCTCTTCCCCACTCTTCAGGTTGTTCTCGTTCTCATCTTGAATGTCGGACGAGTGGTCGCCTTTGCCGATACTGATGTTGTCGCTCAAGGTAAAAGGATGGATCATTCTCTGTTACGACCTCACTGATCACATGTCCGCCTTCAGGAAACAAGATGGGCAAACGTGACGCCGTGTACCTGACGGGCGAGAATTGCGCGTCGACATGCGGGGGCGTTGCAGGGACGGGACCCAATCAAGTGGATTGCAACGTGATCATCGACGCCTTGAACGCGAATAACACGGCGACGTTTGTCGTGGGGCCCTATTCTGTGGCTACTTGGGTGCAATCCAGTTGCACTATAGAGTTGTGCGTGATGTGCGGCGTGATTGAAACCTGACGTTGAGTTGCTACAGTGTGCAATCGACCGCAGATACGGTCACGTAAGTGTCTGGCGCGAGTCGTTGAAGCTACTCACCGTTGTCGCAGGTATTCGTATGACGATTTGGGGGCTGTTGCTGGTTATCTTTCCGACACGTGTAATGCGGCAAATGGGTACGCGTATGGGAGATGTATCTTTGATGGTCGGGAAGACGCGATATGGGTGGGAAATACAGCGATCAGTGGTCAGTCAACATGACGAACGCAAAGGCTGTAATTGGAGTAGATGAGTACAACGACACGTAGACTAATATGTTCTGTCTTTTGCACGCTCCATCGCTGAGATTTCGTGAAGAAGCTATTGGTGACTTGGAAAGACGATTGTGCGACGACGCACGATTATAGTGTAGGAGCTTTTCGATGAGATCCACGTGGGTCAAGACCATACGACGACAGCAATATCTCTTCAACTGAAGCTCGTCGAGAGCGTCACTGTAGATAGTCGGCTTGGGTCTGGAAAGCACAAGGCATACATACCCTTCACTCATGTCATTCGCGAGCAATTCCAAGTAGGCGTTCCACTTGTCACCAATGACTTTTCCGCACGTAAAGCATCTGACCGGGATGATCTACATAGTGGTCATTGAAGCTGCGAAATCGACCGTCGGCTGAGACTTACCATGATGGTAATGAAGAAACCCTAAAGGCACGTGCTCGACAAACGCGTGCACGTGCCTGTCACACAACTTGTCCTCCTCGTCGACAATGAGCCAAGGATTCGAGCTGCAAGACGAACTCGAATCGCTCAAGGACGTCTCTTCGTACGAAATACCCAACGAACACGACGTTCACGATGCCGAACCAGGTCCCTTGCTGCAACGTACGTTCTTTGCGGACGTCCGAGTGGCCACTGACCATGTCATAGGTGCTGTCGGCAGAACTGCACGCGACTCGGAATCCATCGCCGACCTGGAGATATTTGACATCTTTCGTAGTCTGCTTAAACACGCGGATGCGGTCCCTGGCCCACTCATGAGTAAACTCCTCGACGCGATCGCGTCCGGGTTCAGTGCTCAAATCGACGCGGCAATACGTGATTCGAGAGAGGAGGACCAGCAGGTCATCAGGGCGCACAAAGTGCCCCTCGAGATGTATGCCTTTCTCCTCCATTGGTTCGTCTCTGCTACCGAAAAGGTCAAGTCGAGTGATGAGGACGCTCCGCAACCGCAGCCGCGGGCCCGTCGTGGTAGGGGTGGAAAGGCGGGCAGCTCCCGTGCTGCTGCCAAGACCAATGAGGCTTGGAGTTGGACCGACCAGATCCCGGGCACGCTCGATCTCTTCTCCAAAGCAATGAAACTCAAGACTCATCGTATTTGGATGACCACTCCGGAGAGGGACGCTTTCATCACGTATGCTATCTTTGCTCGTTCCCGCGACACATGATGACCTCGAACTAGCTGTCTTACTCGTCCCGCGTATCATATCGCAGAGAGCGAACAGTACATGAAGGATAACAGTATCAAAATGAATGTCTACAAGGTCATTTGTACCGCAGTCAAAAACCACGGACATGCCCCTGCGGCACAGATTAGCGTCATGCAATCGCTGCAATACTACGAACATCTCTCGGAACCGATGGCAGAGCTTCTGTCCTACCTCGCCAAGGACTTTGACTATGCTCAACTTGGAGATGAGATTCTCCGTGAGATTGCTGGGATGACGTTCAGTGCACAAGACACCAAGGGCCCGAGAGCCTTTTCGCGTTTCCTCGTCAAATTTAGCGAGGAGTCTCCGCGGTCGGTGCTCAAGCAAATCAGCCTCCTTCTCGGACATTTGGATTCAGAGGTACGTCCTTCTCCTTCACACCACTGCCATTGATGACACCCGTCCAGTCTTATCCAATGCGCATGGCCCTCGTCGAAGTCATTGGCTGTCTCATTCGCGAACTCTCCAACTCGGAAGACATGACTAATGACTCGACGCAGACACACAAACAGCTCAGCGGCCTTTTCGACCTGCTCATTTCCCGCACGCTAGACCTATCGTCGTACGTGCGCTCCAAAGTACTCGCTACGTTCTCAAAGCTATGCGAGCTTCGTGTTCCCTTCCCAAAACAACGACTCAACATCACCAAGCATGCGGTCGCCATGTTGGAAGACAAGGCTTCGACGGTGCGCAAGTCTGCGGTAGCGTTGTTGACCAAGCTGGTCATGACCCATCCCTGGGGACTTATGCATGGCGGCCCTCTCAATCTCGAGAAATGGCAGGGTTATTACAAGGAGGTGGCGGACAAACTGGACAGATTGGAAGATGCTGTCGGAAAAGTGGTCGAACGAGGCGAAGACGAAGACGAGGAAACGAGTGAGAAGGGAAAAGGTGATGACGGAGGGGAGGGAGAGGAAGAAGAGGGCGGTGAAATGCAGACGGGTGATACCAGAAATACGCCAAAAAAGAAGAAAAGGTGTGTATCAAACTTGACGAAATTGTTTTGTTTTAACGCCTCTTGCCAGACCCCGTGCAAAAGACGACGAGACGATGGATGTAGACGACGAGGACGCAGAGGCGGACAGTATTATGGACTCGGACTCGGAAGGAGAGGGGGAAACAGAAGAATCTGGGCAAATGAAACGAAAAGGAAAGAAAAAAGCGCGCGCATCGATAGTCAATCTTGCGGCAATGACGTCTGAACAAGAGGCCCTCGATGCCCTCCAGTCTAACGAAGTCCTTCATCTCAGGCTACGGAAAAAATATTACTCGGAAGCACTCAGCTTTATCAAGCTGATTGGAGGTTCCATGGAACTGGTCATGCAGCTGCTCGGCAGTACAAACAAGGCAGAAGTGTTGGAGTCGATGGAATTTTTCCGAGTCGCCAGCGTGTACGAATTCCAGTCGTCAGAGGTAAGTTCGCCTCTTTGGTTTAGTGAATTTGACCAAGAACTTTCAGCTGGGGATTAAACGCATGCTTCATCTGATATGGTCGAAAGACAACAATCAAACTTCAGAAGATGGAAAGGAACTCAAGGGCGTACGCTCACGTCTACTGGAGTGCTACCGTAGTTTGTACTTTGATCCTCTGCCAGACATGGAACCAAAGCAACAGGTGAATCGGATCGCAAAGAACATGATCGAGTTGGTGTTCAATACCTTTCTTTGCTTTTTGCCCAACTAATTTCTCTAGGTTGACATACGACTCCACCCTGGCCGAGTTGACCAGTCTGGAAGAAATGATGAAAATGATGATGGAGGAAGACCTTGTTCATCATGACATTATAAATAAACTATGGCAAGTCTACAGTAAGTGTTTCTCTCATCCCAGCGCAAAGTTGTGTAATTCCGATCTAGGTTCTTCAAAGTCTCTTCCGGCATGTCAACGTCGAGGCGCGATCATCGTTCTTGGTATGTTTGCATTGGCAAAACGCAGCGTCGTCTCGGAAAAGGTGGACGTCCTGCTCAAAGTGGGATTGGGTCCGTTGGGAAAGGTATCCTCTCGTCATTGTCCCAATGCCGTTCATGGACCGCCTTCCAGGTTGATCTAACACTCGCACGATATACTTGCGTTGCCCTTCAACGTTTGAATGGCAGCGCAAAAAAGGTTAAAGGCAAGTTCGCCCGCTAACCCGGCGTATCTCGCACTGATAACACGACGGACAGGCTCTCTTCTCAACAAAACGCTCCGAATGGAGATGGAAAACCCTATTTTCAGGAAACTCCAAGACGCTATCGAATACCCCTCTCGTTCCAAAGATTGGTTTTGCATGGCGGAACAAGCCATCAATACTATTTATGCCCTTGGTGACCATCCGGACGAATTGTGCAATGAGATCATCAAGAACCTGACACGCCGCGCATTTACACGTAAACCACAGCCGCCATCAGACGCACCTGAGAGCGAGGTGCGAGATCCGGACGCGATGGAAGAGGACGCCGAGCCGCCCGTGTCATCTGGCTTTACGTCCCATGCGCCGTTGTCGCAGGCTTCCATTACCCATGGCCCAAGTCAGAGTTCGGGAGAGAAAGATGTCGGCGACGTGTTCCACCTCACCCAGCTCTTGTTCGTCGTTGGGCACGTCGCGATCAAGCACATTGTCTTTCTCGAACTCGTCGAACGGGAGTGGAAGCGCCAAAAGGACGAGAAGGAGCTAGGTAAGAAGTGGGATGATTATGTCCGTTGAAAGCTGTCATGTCTTTTTCCAGCCGAGAGGCTCGCGGCTGGTCCTAGTGCGGGGAACAAGTCATCGAAAGAAGTGGAAGAACTTGATCAGGTTGCTGGTAATGTCGAAGACGAGATTGGCGAACGCATCGCTGCGGTGCGCGAGACGGAACTCTTGTATGGCCCGCAATCGCTTTTGGCGCTCTACGGCCCTCTCCTCGTCCACGTTTGTGGGAGCCCTCACAAATTCAAGGTGCGCAAAACATCTGTTTTCTAAATGCGTCGACAAACGTATTTGATTAGAACCGAACGCTCCGAGCTATGGCCACTTTGTCGTTTGCTAAATTTCTCTGCGTCAGTTCCCAGTTTTGCGACCAACATCACCACCTCTTGTTCCGAATCCTCGACACGTCCAAAGACCCGAGCATCCGTAGCAACATCGTCATTGCGCTCGGTGACGTGGCTGTCTCGTTTAGCAACATCATCGACGAGAACAGCGACGAACTGTACAAGGGTCTCTCAGATCAGGACCTGGTCGTAAAAAAGAACGCGCTGATGGTGTTGACACACTTGATCTTGAACGGCATGATCAAGGTCAAGGGACAGCTGGGCGAGATGGCCAAGTGTCTCGAAGACAAAGAACCGCGCATATCGGACTTGGCCAAATTGTTCTTTACGGAATTGTCCACAAAGGACAATGCGATCTATAACAACCTACCGGACGGTGCGTGTATTTATTCCCCCCAGGTTTCGTTCGGCTGAACGATGTGCGTCCAGTCATCAGTCATCTATCCTCGGGCGACCATGCCGTCGACGAAAAAACGTTTCAGAGCACGATGCGCTACATTTTTACCTTTATCGAAAAGGCATGCCGTTCCGTTCGCGTTCACGTCGCTTTCTCACCAAGCTGGTCAGGAAAAACAAGCGGAGAATATCGTCGACAAGCTGTGTCAACGATTCCGGCTCTCGGACGACCCGCGCCAATGGCGCGACGTGGCATTCTGTCTTGGGCTGCTACCGTTCAAGTCGGAACGCTCTGTGAAGAAGCTGATCGAAGGGCTGCCGCTGTACAGAGACAAGCTGCACGACAAGGACGTCTTTGGCTATTTTTCGGACGTATTGACCAAAGCACGGTCCAACAAGGGGAATCGGCCGGACGAAGAGCTCAACGAGTTTGAAGCGGTGCGTTCGATCCGTCGAAAAAAGGTTTCGGGCGTTTGGTGTTGACAGGATTCGGATAGATTTTGGACCAACATCGAAAGCAGGGCGAAGAAGACCAAGCGTTTGAAAAGCGCGTCGAGGGGAAGAAGGCGGCTGCACGGAAAAAGGCGACGCGGCGGTGTGCGTTTTCCCCTCTCTCTTTTCTTTCCTGCCCTCCTTCTCACCGAGGCATCTTTTAGCGGCGAGGAAAAAAGGACCACAGGCAGCCCACGCGTCTGCGCATGAACAAGACGAGGCCGAGCATGATGCAGAACCAGAAAGCGTTGCCCCATCTGACGCGCGTGTCCGTCCAAAACGACGCGGACGCGAACGAGTCGTGGACGACGAGGACGACAACGAAGACATGTACGTGTGATGGATGAAATAGAATCATATAAAGAACGTGTTGTTATAGTATTCTGTAGGGTGAATTGTGTATGTGATAGCAGATACTAAGACTCCAAAAAAAAGGAAAATGATTGCGCTAAAAACCTACAAATTGCAGATTGTCAAGAGAGAGGTGATATAAACAAATGAACGACAGAGGTCCGATCGAAACAAGCAAGAAAAGAGCGTGTGGGCGTTTAGGCGTCGGATGCATCACAATATAAACAAGAAAAGAGACAGCCATGAAACAAAATGCGCGCGCAAGTTTTTTTTTTAAAAAAAAGACAAACGCCTATAGCCGAGATAATGTAACAAGAAAACCAGGAGGAGGCGTGTCAGGGACGATCCCAGACCGTGAAATAGATTAAGTGTGGTGGTATATGGGTTTGAGAAAATTGCGCGCGTACCAGAAGGTCGAGTTACATGGAGTGAGAAAGAAGAGAGAAAAAAAAGTACCTTGGCTGACCGCCTCTTTTTTTTTAGCTTCTTCCCACCATCTTCCATCGTGAGGAGCTTGGCGTTTGAGGAAAAGAAAGAAAAGAGGGAGTGCGTGGGTGAGCGACAAGTACATGTCCTCCAAATAAAAGAGAAACAAGATAAAACCCAAAAATAAAGGCATCATTCCGACTTGAACCGACCGCCGCCGCCACCTCCCCGCATGATGGCTTTCATAAATGCGAAAAAGCGGTCAGAGTACTCATGCGGCGGTACAGGACTAATCTTGTGCTGGACAAAAGCGTCAACCATCACCCCTCACTCGACCAGATGACGCACCCGATCAGCCTTTAGGCCTTTCCAAAAATGTTCCAATTGCTTGACGCCCGAGTACGGTGTGAGAATGTCAATGATGCCGAGATAATAGAGCGTATCCATTGGCTGGTTCGTTTCGTTGGTCGCCTGTAGTCCCCCTTCGTCTCGATAAAATATAAATTGCTGTCGGTCGCCCGTGTCCTTCTCAGGTAAGTTAAATGTTTCTGAACCGAGCCGCTTCGGATCTGACTCGCGCATCGCGCGCTTCATTGCAATTGCTTCTGGTGATCGGGCGCCCTTGTATTGCGTGTTCTTACGGCGGATGGCAGGCACAGATGGCTGTCGCGCCACAGTTAGCATATAGGCACAGAGCACAGCAACACCACCGCCATTCGTACGTACCGAAAATACCTTGAGGGTATTACTCCGCACCTTGTCTCTGTTGCCCCGCTGAACGAGATGGATACCGACGAGCAAGCTGTAATCCATGACACGGACGGACTTTAGAAATTCTGAATCACGACGAAGTTGTTCGGTCAAGAGAGCACGATTTTCAGGGCCGAACTCGAGCAACTTTCCCCGGTTGATCCAATTGAGGTCCTTGAGCACAGCACGGGGATTCTTTTTCGCCTTTTCTTCAGGGTACTCCCTACCAACTGTACTGCCTTTGAGATCATACGTCTCATGAATGTCCTTGTGTGGTGGAAACAGATTGTTCATGATGACAAAGTGAATTTTGTGACCCCTCGGGAGTTTGACACGATGCAAACCATAGAATCGAGAGAGAAGTGTGTGAGGGTTGCTCTTGACGTGGGCATAGTATCGCTTGAGGATCGATAAGAGGAACTTGTGCTCCGAGTGCCGAATGGTCTTGATGATGAACCGGTAGTCACGGGAAAAGTAGAAAAACGAGCCCGACTTGCCAGGCGAGCCTAGTTCGGAGAGAATGTACTTGGCGGTGAGGGAGAGAAGGTAGTCTGCAGGATCGAGCTGAAAGTAATCCTCTCGCAGCTCGCGAAACACCCATGGCGCGTAATCTTTAAACTTGAAATCGTACTTTGCGGAGGGCGTTAGTTCATTTCCGACGCTATTAGAGTGTAAGCGCATGAACGAAAACGAAGACGTGGTTGGACGCGTACATATCGAAGGAATACTTGTGACGTGCAGTAAAGTCTTGGTCAGTAAGAGGTCGTTTAATCTTTGCCTGGCACCGGGAAACCTGACCGAAAGCGATGAGCAAACCTGCGACGAAACCGAGCCAACTCACAGCGATACGAATCCCGGTGAGCATGTTGTACATGAGCACATAGTTGACGTGGTCTTCTCCAATCAGATTTCCAACCAGGACCTTGTTCTCGTCTTCCCTCCCAAGCGAGCCTCTTCGTTTCGAAGTCAAAGCTTCCTCTACGTCCTTTTGGGCTTTTGCTCTCTTCCTCTCCCTCCTGATCTGTTCAGCCTGCAACTGGATGTCGTCCTCGATATCCGTCTCGACATCGTATCCACAGCCCGCTTGAGGTGCAGACCGCACGGGACGGATATGCCCGCCAGTCGTGTTTCGTCTTGTAGGGGGTCGGGGTGCGCCAGCAGGTGGCTGGAGAAGGCCATCTGGGGACTGCGTCTGGGACAATGACGAGGCATGACCGCGCATATATCTCGACAAGGGAGAAGGCGATACAGAGGACTCTGGATAAACAGAAATCTCGGATGTACCGTCCGGGAGAGGCAACGTGCGAGGCGCACGTGTGGATGAGGAAGTGCCGGTGCGTGCGCTCAGCGTGGAGAGTCTCGTGTCTGTCGAGGCACGATGGAGGAGGTCGTGGTGGTGTGAGGACGTAGACGGTTTTTGGTTGAATGCAGAGGGTGGCGAGCGCGGGATTGGGCGAGCGGTTTCGTGTGAGTCCACAGAGCCAATCCTGTGAGAGTCTTGTTTCGGTGTCGGCTCGTTGATGCTGGCTGGTGGAGAGGGAGGAGGAGGACCGACTGGGTCCATTTGGTGATTCGAGTCTTGACTTGAGAACTTGACGAGATGAATTTCTTGTCTCGTCATTTGTTCGTCTGGCGTCAACGGAGAAACGCGCGCGGTGTAAAACGACGAGGCGACGCTTTCTCTGTGCGTCGCTGTCGCTGTCGTCGTCGTCGTCGTCGTCTCCGTCGCAATCGCCAGCAACATCGTTGACGACACTTTGGAAAACAATTATTTATTTTATTATAAAATATTATTATCTTATAGCATGGCTGTACATTCACAAATAGAATGGTATGCCGTAAACCACTGGTGCCGCGCCGGTCAAGTACTTGAGCTTGCACAGCTCCCGGGATCGAGCCACCGCCGCGACAACGGACGTACGTTGCCCCAGATCGAGCTGGTCGAACACACCCCGCGTAAACTTGTCGATATCCCGGTCAGTCACGTCCCACAAGTTCGCAATCAACGTCGGACTAGTATCAAATCTGTCAGCCGGCTGTCGTCCCTGATCGTGCTCACTCACCAGCCTGCAACCATATAATGATAAGGCGTTCCCACCCTATCGAACTCACCCATATCTCGCAAGGCTCCCGAGGAACACCCCCAGAGCATGGCCGCCGCACACCGCCGTAAATGTCTTATCTTGTGTGATCGCACATACTGTTCTCCTCCGCCATGCCCAAAATAGCTGCCACTCGTCATCAGCCCACGTCGAATGAGAAAGAAATGCTGCCACGTACACCACAAGGTCTTTTCGCGACAGCGCGTTCAACATCTCCTGTTCGCTCGGCGGACGTCCAATGATCCCCTCCCACCCAATCTGGTGCTTCTCCTTCAACCAAGCCACAAACCGTCCCTCCGTGCCTTTCAGGTCCCCGCTAGGGTTCAGCACATAATACGTCTTGCGTCCGTCCACCTTGATCCGATCGATCACCTCTTCATCCCCGTCCCTCCTCGCCATCTCCCCAAGTCTCACCCTGTCCGCCAAAAACTCGAGACTTGGAATTCGACTCACGCTCTGTCCACGCAACACCGGCACACTTTCCCAGGGTATGCTCTGCAAACTCCGATCCAGCACCAAAAACGTATGGCCGTCTTCGATTGTCATCACGTTTGCCTTTTTTCGCACGGCTGCGTGTTCTTCAAGCGCGCTGCGCAGGTCCACCATCACTTGATCCATGTCCACTTCCGAAATCGCGATCGCCACCCCATGGAATTGATACAGATCCAGCATGAAATATGCCAAGTCTTCCAGTTCTTCGTCCCGGCTTTTCGGCGATAGGTTCGAAAAACACGCAAGTAGCGCATCATCCAATCGAACTTTGATCTTTTTCTTGTCCTGTGGCGGAAGACTTCGCTTGAAGACCTTTTCCAACCGCGTCCTCAGATCGCCTATCACGTCGCAGGGCAGCCGATTCGGTGGACTCAAAATAGTCTGTCCAAAAAATAAAAATAAAAATTGGAACATGTGCACGCCTTGCACGCAGGCAAACAAAAGTCACCCACCTTGAACGCCCCTAACCAGCAGAATTCGATATTCTCCAGTAGCGCTTGCATCCGCTTATCGAGCGCGGCACGTTCAGCCCACCACCCTGCCCGTCCCTCGAGATCGTCACTACGGACGTGCACCGCCCGTCGCGTACCTTCGTCGCTCAGCCGCACAATCTCCCGCAATTCGTGCAGTGCATCATCCAGTGTCAACCTCGTCTCCTCTTCCTCGCCATCCCGTCGTCCACGTAACGGTACACAGAACAGGAGTGGCTGTGACGTTGGTGACCCATGAAGTCGACTGATGAACATGCTTGACTTGTCTGCCGTCAGCGTGATATGGATCACCGTCCAGTTGTCCGGTAACTTTGGCATGCTTGCCGATGTCATCGACGGCGAAACAACGAGCGAGGCATACTTGTGCTCGAGCTCTGTCCAGTACGCTCCACACCCGTCCTCGTCTTCCAAGGGCAGGTCACGTACGGGCGATCCGTCCGCCGTCATCAGTGGCCATTGTAAATCATCCACGTTGATATCTCCGAGCTTGTGTGGGATCGCCTCCAGCATTTCCCGATGTAGCGTGATCGCCGACGACGCGTCTACAATACGTCCGTGTGAACTCGAGATGTAAAAAGATAACGCA
>JBBPUN010000135.1:0-13369 GCA_038094715.1 Heimioporus punctisporus | reverse complement strand
CTTATCTTCGGAGACGTACCACTTGTTCTACCGCCCACACAGTGGCCGCTGGGGTGCGATAAACCACCAGGCATCGGAGTACGTGTGCCTTGGCTTCGTGCCTAAACGACTCCCATCGTCATACGCATGTTACGCGTAGTGCAGGCTTGCTAGGACGTAGCCAGTCCGAATCTTTCCGGTTCCATCCAACTCCTTTGAAAAACAGCACACCACTCGCGCTCTGCCCCGGAGCACCTTCGATCTACTGCGCTCGTGACGCAGCACCCGTTCACTTTCCCGCACACTGAGTAGCCGACTCGTACCCGGCGTGGTACTGGAGATAAGGTACTCGACGCGAACCCGTAACTTCCACCAATCTGTCTTTCTTCCGGTCCAACTACGGACTATCTGACGACGAAGATCAACCCGATATCAACGTCGATCACTCCAGCTCCGAGCCATCATTCTCGGATCACGAACAAAACACAACCATCCGACACGCTCCTATATCGCTACCACCAATGTCGGGACAAGGAAATGCTGAGGACGAGCAGACGGTCACAATGACCAGAGCAGAGTTGAGGGCCTTGATAAGGAACGAGATGGAAATAGAAAGGATGATGGAACAGGCCGAAACACCCTCATACCTATGAAGCACCACCCTCGCCGACCCAGTCCCGGTTCCCAGCAACTCTGTCGACATCGGGAAATCTTTCATTACCAAACCGGCCGCTTTCGATGGCGAAAAGAAAAAATTCTTGGTCTGGTGGAAACAAGTGATGGCGTACTTATCCGGCTTTCACAAAAAACCGTCGGACTACCAAAAGATCATGATCACCTTGTCCTTCATGGGTGACGGAACTGCAGGTCGATGGGCGGCCTTGTACCTCGAAACGAACCAAGTAGAAAACGAGACCTGGGAAGGTTTCAAAAGAGAGATTAGTCAAACGTTCGCACCACCGTCGATGGCACGACAAGCCGAACAGGAACTGTTCTCGGCAAAACAAAAACAATCGGAGTCGGTGGAAGAGTTCCTCACCCGATTTCAACAATTGGCCATGGATGCCCACATCCAAAAGCGGACGAATGGAAGATTGCTGATCAATTTGGTCAGAAAAGCCGTCAAAAACGAGGTCGTGGAGTTTGTCGAAAGAGGACAGTACCAACTCCTAGAAACCAACGACTTCGACAAATGGGTATATGCTCTGCACCAAGCCGATGCGGTGCTCACCGACATCGCCGAGCGAAAGAAACACAGCGGCTATACCACGACTACGTCGAAACCCTGGGAGAACAAGAAGGGAACCTACGTCAGCCCTAATTACAAAGGGAGCAACCCAATCAAGGGGTTCGTACATCCCAACGCGCAGAAAAATCCCGATAAGAAGGATCTCTCAACCCCAGGAACGTTCTCAGGAGCGGGGGTACCCATGGACCTCTCAAAGGCACGGGCTGAAGGAAAATGCCGGCAGTGCGGGAAGCCATGGCCCTGCTCGGAACACATGAAACCCCGACCCCAAATCCGCAAAATGACATTCATGAATCGAGAAATCGAATATTCAAACATGGATGAGATGTTCGCCAAGATGAAAGAAGCTGAAGCGGACAGTAAAAAGGATAAGGGGAAAGGGAAACAAAAAGAAGAGTCGGGTTTTGTCTTGGAGGACGACTAAAGGGATCGTCGTCGCCCTCCCCCTCCACCTTTTGTACTAGTAGCAATAAATATACCGTTTTGCCGATAGACGAAAGGGAGGTCCCAAAGCTCTACTATAAGAAATTGAACTCTAAAGTGTTAAGACCCACGAAGCAAACCAATGGAAGCACTGGAAGAGACCTGTACAGCGCCGAAGTAACAGTGATACCGCCAAGGAAAAGAGTGTTGATCGGAACACAGATAGCCATCAAAATCCCAAAAGGATACTACGGAAGAATTGCCCCCCGAAGTGGACTGGCGGCAAAACATGGGATAGATGTGGCAGCAGGAGTGATTGACCAAGACTATAGGGGAGAAGTAAAAGTACTCCTCGTAAACCACTCCAATATTGAGTTTAAAATCAACGAGAAAGACCGAATTGCACAACTGATAGTTGAGCAAATAAACGAGGAAGAGATGATAGAAGTCCCCGAACTAGATCAAACCGCACGAGGATCTCGGGGATTCGGATCAACAGGGGTAAGGGAAGTACCGGTGGAAAAATCCAGTCAGGAAAAACCTACCCCAAGGACGATCAAAAAGAAAGATGAAGTAGCAACAAAGGAAGTACCCCTGACTTCGTCAGAAGCGGGAACCCCGAAGTTGCAAGGATCTCATCGAGAGTGGAGGAATACAGTGGATCCGTGGACATGTAAATGGATCAAAAAGACCATCGATACCGCGACGGATAACCGAGCAGAGAAGCACTTACGAGCGTTTGTGCACGACTCCAGAATGGCTGAAGTGAACGACCAACTCATAAAACAGCTACGAGAGCTATCCATGATCGAAGCTCACTTCGTACTAAGAGAACTTCAGCAAAAACCACGATTTGTACAAAGAAAAAGATCAAAAAATGCTCTAGAACTCCCAGTGCAAATCATTACCCCGTCCGGAGAGAAAATCGACGTCGTAGCTCTAGTGGACTCAGGATGCACAGGAACCACAATCGATGCCCGGTTCGCAGAAGAAAAAGGGTTGACTACTCACCCACTTCCTGCCCCTATCAAGGTCTATAACGCAGATGGGAGCATTAACAACGGGGGGTCCATTCGTGAATTTGTCACGCTCTCTCTCAACATCGGGGAACACTCTGAACACATCGCCATGGCCAAGTCGAATCTCAGTACTCACCCCATCTTCCTGGGACATGACTGGTTGAAAAAGCACAATCCCACCATCAACTGGGAAAGTAACGAAATACACTTTAAGTGTCAGAATGACCATACCCCTGGATTGATAAAAGAGGAGGAAGATGAAGAAGAATTGGAGGAAAGAACATTTAAAATTGACGAAGAATACATTCAAACGCTGGCTACCGACCTCGCTATCCTTAAACCAAAACAGGAGAAAACTTTTGAAGAAGTTGTCCCCCCTCAATATCACGAATTCAAAGACGTCTTCGCCAAAGAGAACTTCGACGAACTCCCTCCCCGAAGACCCTGGGATCATGCCATTGAGCTCCTTCCCGGGAACCACACAGTGGACTGCAAGACCTATAACCTGACGCTTGCTGAACAGAAGGAGTTGGACGAGTTCTTGACTGAAAATCTTAAAACGGGACGAATTCGCCCTTCAAAGTCAGAATTTGCGTCCCCCTTCTTCTTTATAAAAAAGAAAGACGGAAAGCTGAGGCCGGTACAGGATTACCGAAAGCTCAATGACATCACTGTAAAAAACCGATATCCTCTCCCCCTCATCTCAGAATTGGTAGATCGTTTAAAAGACGCCTCGTACTACACCAAGTTGGACATCCGCTGGGGATACAATAACATCCGAATGAAAGAAGGAGATGAATGGAAGGCAGCGTTCCGAACCAATCGGGGATTGTTTGAACCATTAGTAATGTTTTTCGGATTAACAAACTCCCTGGCGACGTTTCAAACGATGATGAACCATCTATTCAAGGAACTAATCGATCAAGGAGTAGTACTGGTGTATATGGACGACATCCTGATCTACACGAAGACGCTGAGCCAACATCGTCAAATTGTTCAGCAAGTACTGCAGATCCTAAAGAATAACAAATTGTCGGTGAAACATTCCAAATGCGAATTCGAACAGACTCAAACGGAATATCTGGGGCTAATTGTCGGGAATCACGTCATCAAGATGGACCCTACCAAAGTAAGGGGGGTAACCGATTGGCCCTTGCCCAAGAGCAGAAGAGAACTAAGAGGCTTTTTGGGTTTCCTTAACTTCTACCGACGATTTATTCGAAACTTCGCTCAAATAGCCAAACCTCTGAATGCTCTCACTTCCGAAAAGGTCGAATTCATATGGAAAGACGAACACACAAACGCATTTGAGCAGCTTAAACGAACTATCACAACAGCCCCAGCTCTTCGAATGCCCGATAGCACTCGACCTTTCAGAGTAGAAACAGATGGGTCGACGATCGGAATCGGGGCTGTTCTTTCCCAGCAGTTCGACGACAAGTGGCACCCCGTTGCATTCATTTCCAGATCTTTAAATGACGCCGAACGAAACTACCACGCCGCCGATTTAGAAATGTTAGCCATCATTTATGCCCTCAAAGAATGGCGACACTACCTGCTTGACGCCACCTACCCCTTCTCTATTCTCACCGATCATCAAAACCTAGTCTATTACACGAAACCTCAAGATTTATCCAGACGGCAAGCAAGATGGAAACAATTGCTACAAGAATATCATTTTTCCATTTCGCATCGTCCTGGATCTACTAATCCCGCTGACCCCCTTTCCCGAAGACCAGATCATGAAAAGGAGGTAGAAAAAGATAACCAACAACAAACTCTCATCGACGCCGAACAAATCCAACACATTCGAATACGTCAACCAATGGGAATAGAAGAGGAGATTAAAAGGGGACAAAAGAATGTAGAAAGGCAAGTGATGAAGGGACTAGAGGAAAAGGACTCGGCGTGGAATAAGAAGGACGATTTGATACAGTGGAAACATTTGACCTACGTTCCTCCGATTCCCCATCTGAAGGAAAAGATCTTGAGGAACTATCACGACCACCCAATTGCAGGACATCCAGGAGTGCGAAGGACACATGATCTAATTAAGACGCATTACTTCTGGCCTACCATAAAAAAGGATATAATCCAATACGTAAAAGGCTGCGACAAATGTCAAAAAACCAAAGTAGATAGGCAAGGAAAAAAAACTCCCCTCCATCCGAATGAAGTTCCAAATGCCCCTTGGGAAATCATTTCTATAGATATGATAGGACCGTTACCGGAATCCAACGGAAAGAATGGAATTCTAGTAGTAGTAGACCGTTTCTCAAAAATGATTCGTCTTTTTCCAATTACAATGGACATCACTTCTCAATTCGTAGCTTCTATATTTAAAAACGAAATTTTCAAACTTCACGGGATACCCAAAAAAATTATTTCTGATCGGGGTCCTCAATTTGTTTCTTCCTTTATGACCGAACTTTACAAGTTATTACAAATCGAGGGGAATCCTTCTACCGCATATCACCCCGAAACGGATGGGCAGACGGAGAGAGTGAACGCCGGAGTAGAACAATACCTCAGAATCTATACCAATCATCGTCAGACCGATTGGGCCGATTGGCTCTCTATCGCCGAATTCTCCCACAATCAACTCACTTCGTCAGCCACCGGCTACTCCCCGTTCATTCTTAATTATGGGCAGCAGCCACGGTCTGGGTTCTACCAGAAAGGGGTAATACGAAATCCAGCTGCTCAGGAGTTTGTAGAGGAAATGAAAACGATTCAGGAGATTGCAAAAACATCCTTAAGGAATGCTGCCTATGACATGAAAAGGTTTCACGACCGAAAAGTTCAACCCCCTGTGGAGTATAAACCAGGCGATTTGGTCCTACTGGAATCCACTCACATCCGAACCGAACGTCCGTCCAAAAAACTTGATGACAAAAGATACGGACCTTTCAAGGTCATAAAAAAGGAAGGACTAGCTTCATACCGACTTCAGTTGGATCGTTCGTGGAAGAAAATTCATCCTGTATTCCACGAATGCCTACTCCACCCCTATCATACAGGCGCATTCTCTTCACAGCAGCAACCTCCTCCTCCCCCACCAGAAATCGTCTCAGGACAAGAGGAACACGAAATCGAACAGATCTTAGATTCTCGACGATCTAAGAATACCATCGAGTATCTTGTCAAATGGAAAGGATTTCCATGAGAAGAGAACGAATGGATAAAAGTTAAAGAATTGGCTAATGCTACTAAAGCCATTAAAGATTTCCATCGTTCCAACCCAGACGCTCCTCGATTATCAGTTCGATTCACAATTCCCCATCGTATTCATTCCTCTACCGAAGTCGACTCCCCATGTACATGTCCGATATGCCGAAAGGAACCCCTCCCAATTCCATCTCCCATGTTTTCCACTCCAGAGTTTTTAGAATTTCGAAAAGGATACATACGCTTCACTTCTGATCATTTCGAATTTCCCACTATTGATTCAGAGTATCAATCTTGAAAAGGAGGTAATGTTAGACTTACGATAAGCATACCTCGCGCCCTCCGCGTTTCTTTGATTCCCATCTACACGTTGAAGGAGGGTGGTGCTGGCGTCAAGATAAGACACAGCTTTTCAAATATTATAAATACCTTTGGTGTAGTAGTAGTGTTCTCCAATCTAGGATCGTTCTCTGTTGCCTTTCCTTTGCGCGCGCACTTAGCGATCGTGTGAAGATTGGTAAGTTCTAACATTATCCTAGATTCCGTACGACCACTCGCACTTCGCGCCTGGCCGTTGCTCTCGCTTTCTCATTACTTTCTATTGCTTTATCGTTTACCTCTCGCCTTCGGATCGCCCACTTAGGACGACCGTTGTACCTGTCGCGCTATCAAGAAGCCAACCAAGCCTATCGTATCTTTTGACTCATTCTACCGCCCCTGTCGTAATCCTAGCGTTTTCAAGTGAAACCCGAGTGCACTGGTTCTCGTGCATTCGCAGAGGCATTTGGTACTTATCTTCGGAGACGTACCACTTGTTCTACCGCCCACACAGTGGCCGCTGGGGTGCGATAAACCACCAGGCATCGGAGTACGTGTGCCTTGGCTTCGTGCCTAAACGACTCCCATCGTCATACGCACGTTACGCGTAGTGCAGGCTTGCTAGGACGTAGCCAGTCCGAATCTTTCCGGTTCCATCCGACTCCTTTGAAAAACAGCACACCACTCGTGCTCTGCCCCGGAGCACCTTCGATCTACTGCGCTCGTGACGCAGCACCCGTTCACTTTCCCGCACACTGAGTAGCCGACTCGTACCCGGCGTGGTACTGGAGATAAGGTGCTCGACGCGAACCCGTAACCACCGCCAACCTGTCGTTCTTCCAGTCCAACTACGGACTATCTGACGACGACTACCAACCCGAAAACGATAACAATCATTCCAGCTCCGAGCCGTCTTTCTCGGATCACGAACAAAACACAACCATCCGACACGCTCCTATACCGTTACCAATAATGTCAGGACAAGGAAACAATGATGAGGAACAGACGGTCACGATGACCAGAGCAGAGTTGAGGGAGTTGATAAGGAACGAGATGGAGATGGAAAAGATGATGGAAAGGATCGAAACCCCCTCTTACCTACGAAGCACCACACTCGCCGACCCAGTCCTGGTCCCAGCCAATTCGGTAGATATCGGGAAGTCATTTATCACCAAACCTGCCGCATTCGACGGAGAAAAAAAGAAGTTCCTCGTCTGGTGGAAACAGGTCATGGCGTACCTGTCTGGCTTCCACAAAAAACCATCAGACTATCAAAAAATAATGATCACTCTGTCGTTTATGGGTGACGGACCGGCAGGCCGATGGGCGGCTCTATACCTGGAGACCAACCAGGTCGAAAACGAAACTTGGGAAAACTTTAAAGGGGAAATCAGTCAGACATTTGCGCCCCCGTCCATGGCAAGACAAGTGGAACAAGAACTGTTCTCTGCCAAACAGAAGTCCTCGGAATCGGTAGAAGAATTTCTCACTCGGTTCCAGCAACTCGCCATGGACGCCCACATTCAAAAACGAACCAATGGGAGGCTACTGATCAATTTGGTCAGAAAAGCGGTCCGAAATGAAGTCGTGGAGTTTGTTGAAAGAGGGCAATACCAACTCCTCGAAACGAACGACTTTGACAAATGGGTATATGCGCTACACCAAGCCGATGCGGTGCTCACCGATATTGCCGAATGAAAAAAGCATAGTGGCTATACCACGACGACATCTAAACCCTGGGAGAACAAGAAAGGGACCTATGTCAGTCCAAATTACAAGGGGAGCAACCCGATCAAAGGGTTCATACATCCCAATGCCCAGAAAAACCCCGACAAAAAGGATCTCTCTACCCCAGGGACGTTCTCAGGAGCTGGGGTCCCCATGGATTTGTCTAAGGCACGGGCAGAAGGAAAATGCCGGCAGTGCGGCAAGCCATGGCCTTGCTCGGAACATATGAAACCCCGCCCCCAAATCCGCAAAATCACGTTCATGAATAGAGAAATTACCTACTCCAACATGGACGAAATGTTCGCTAAGATGAAGGAAGCAGAAGCGGACAACAAAAAGGACAAGGGCAAAGGGAAGGAAAAGGAAGAGTTGGGTTTTGTCTCGGAGGACGACTAAAGGGATCGTCGTCGTTCTCCTCTCCTACTACTTGTACTACTAGCAATAAATATACTGTTTTGCCGGTAGACGAGAAGGAGATCCCTAAACTCTACTACAAAAAACTCAACCCGAATGCAATGAGACCGACAAAACAAACTGACGGGTCCGCGGGAAGAGACTTATACAGTGCTGAAACTGTCATCATACCCCCTTGAAAAAGAAAGTTAGTAGGAACGCAAATAGCCCTGAAAATCCCTGAGGGATGTTATGGACGGATAGCGCCCAGAAGTGGTTTAGCCGCGAAACACGGAATAGACGTAGCAGCTGGTGTAATCGACCGAGACTATCGAGGAGAAGTAAAGATACTCCTGGTCAACCACTCGGACATTGAGTTCAAAATAAACGAGAAGGATAGAGTGGCACAACTCATAATCGAGAAAATCAATGAAGAAGAAATGATTGAAGTGCCGGAACTTGACGTCACAGCCAGGGGAGCTCAAGGATTTGGATCAACAGGAACCCGAGAAGTACCGGTGGAGAAATCCAATCAGGAAAAATCGGTTCCAAGGACGATCAAAAAAAGAGGTGAAGGAGCAAGGAAGGTAGTACCCCTGCCGAAGGCAGAAGAGGGAACCCTGAAATTGCAAGAATCTCGCCAGAGTTGGAGGAATACGGTTGATCCCTGGACATGTGGATGGATAAAGAAAACAATTGATGAAACAGTCGACAATAGAGCGGAAAAACATTTAAGGGCCTTCGTACACGAAACCAGATTGGGAGAGGTTGATGATCGACTTGTAAAGCAACTGAAAAATCTATCCCCAATCGAAGCACATTTCGTATTAAGAGAACTTCAACATAAACCACGTTTTGTGCAGAGGAAAAGGTCAGAAAATGCTCTCGAACTTCCAGTCAACATCATCACTCCATCTGGGGAAAACATTCGAGTCGTCGCCCTCGTAGATTCCGGATGCACTGGGACCACCATCGACACACGATTTGCGGAAGAAAAGGGGCTGACGACGCACCAATTACCCGCTTCTATAAAAGTCTACAACGCTGATGGAAGCATCAACAACGGCGGATCCATTCGTGAATTTGTAACGTTAACCCTCAACGTAGGCGAACACTCAGAGCACATCGCCATGGCCAAATCCAATTTGAGCACCCACCCCATCTTCTTAGGTCATGATTGGCTAAAGAAACATAACCCGACCATTAATTGGAAAACCCACGAGATCACCTTTAACTGCCAAAATGACCATACTCCTGGGTTAATAAGAGAAGAAGACGACGAAGAAATGGATGAAAGGGTATTCAAGATGGATGATGAATATTTGTGCACTCTCGCAACCGAGCTCGCAGTCCTAGGAAAAAAGGAGGACAAGACGTTCGAACAGACCGTGCCCACTCAATACCACGAATACAAAGATGTCTTTGCAAAAGAAACTTTTGATGAACTTCCCCCGCGAAGACCTTGGGATCACGCCATCGAACTTCTGCCGGGAGATCATACGGTGGATTGCAAGGTCTACAATCTGACAGTGGCTGAGCAACGAGAATTGGACGAATTCCTCACTGAAAACCTCAAAACTGGAAGAATTCGACCCTCTAAATCCCGATTCGCGTCTCCCTTCTTCTTTATAAAGAAAAAAGACGGAAAACTTAGACCCGTCCAAGACTATCGGAAGCTTAATGACATCACCATTAAAAACCGATACCCGCTACCGTTAATCTCCGAATTAGTGGATCGCCTAAAGGACGCCTCCTTCTACACCAAACTGGACATAAGATGGGGGTATAACAATATCAGAATGAAAGAAGGAGACAAATGGAAGGCAGCATTCCGTACAAATCGAGGCCTGTTCGAACCCCTTGTCATGTTCTTTGGGTTGACAAATTCTCCGGCGACCTTCCAAACGATGATGAACCACATCTTTAAGGAATTGATCGATCAAGGAGTGGTCCTAGTGTACATGGACGACATACTCATTTATACTAAAACCCTGGAACAACACCGACAAATCGTCAAACAAGTCTTACAAATCCTAAGGGATCATAAGCTGTCGGTGAAGCATTCGAAATGCGAATTCGAACAACTGCAAACCGAATATTTGGATCTCATTGTGGGAAAACAAGTCATCAAAATGGACCCTCTCAAAGTGAAGGGAGTAACCGACTGGCCCACCCCGAAAAGCCGAAAGGAGTTGAGAGGATTCCTAGGTTTCCTAAATTTCTATTGGCGATTCATAAAGAACTTCACACAAATAGCCAAACCATTGAACGCTCTCACCTCTGAAAAAGTCGAATTCGTATGGGAGTCGAGTCACACCTTGGCCTTCGAAAAATTGAAACAGGTCATAACGACGGCCCCTGCCTTACGGATGCCCGACGACAATCGACCTTTTCGAGTGGAAACCGACGGGTCTTCTATCGGGATAGGAGCTGTCCTCTCTCAGCAATTTGATGACAAATGGCACCCCGTTGCATTCATCTCTAGATCTTTGAATGATGCCGAACGAAACTATCATGCCGCAGATTTAGAAATGCTGGCTATCATCTACGCTCTGAAAGAATGGCGGCATTACCTACTCGACGCGCGATACCCCTTTTCCATCCTTACAGATCACCAAAATCTAACCTACTATACGAAACCCCAAGATCTATCTAGACAACAAGCGCGGTGGAAACAACTACTGCAGGAATATCACTTCTCTATTTCACACTGTCCTGGATCCACTAATCCCGCCGACCCTCTTTCCAGAAGGCCAGACCATGAAAAGGAGGTGGAAAAAGATAATCAACAGCAAACCCTTATAGAAGCCGAACAAATTCAACACCTACGAGTACGACAACCAATGGAAATTGAAGAGGAGATAAAAAGAGGACAAAAGAATAAAGAAGCTCAAGTGGTGAAGGGATTAGAGGAAAAGGATTCGGCGTGGAATGAGAAGGATGGATTAATACGATGGAAACACTTGATCTATGTTCCCCCAGTCCCGCATCTTAAGGAAAAAATCTTACGAAATTACCACGATCACCCAATCACGGGACATCCAGGAGTGCAACAAACGCATGACCTTATCAAAACACACTATTTCTGGCCCACGATAAAAAAAGATATAATTAAATACGTAAAAGGTTGCGACAAGTGTCAAAAGACCAAAGTAGATAGACAAGGAAAAAAGACTCCTTTACATCCCAATGAGATCCCAAATGCCCCTTGGGAGATCATCTCTATAGATATGATAGGACCCTTACCCGAATCTGAAGGAAAAAATGGAATTCTAGTTGTAGTAGATCGTTTCTCAAAAATGATTCGTCTTTTTCCCATCACTATGGATATTACTTCCCAATTCGTAGCCTCTATATTTAAAAACGAAATTTTCAAACTTCATGGAATCCCCAAAAAGGTCATCTCAGATCAGGGTCCACAATTTGTTTCCTCTTTCATGACCGAACTTTATAAATTGTTACAAATTGAAGGGAATCCTTCTACGGCGTATCATCCTGAAATGGATGGACAAACAGAAAGGGTTAATGCGGGAGTGGAGCAATACCTCAGGCTCTACACAAATCATCGACAAAACGACTGGTCTAACTGGCTATCCATTGCTGAATTCTCTCACAACCAACTAACGTCATCGGCCACCGGGTACTCTCCTTTTATACTCAATTACGGACAACAACCCAGATCGGGTTTTTACCAGAAAGGAGTAATACGAAACCCAGCGGCTCACGAATTCGTCCAAGAAATGAAAACCGTACAGGAGATCGCTAAAACGGCCTTAAAAAATGCAGCCTACGACATGAAACGATTTCATGATCGAAAAGTTAGACCACCCATCGAGTATAGCCCAGGAGATTTGGTATTGCTAGAGGCGACCCACATTCGAACTGAACGGCCCTCCAAAAAGTTGGATGATAAAAGATACGGTCCCTTCAAAGTCATAAAAAAGGAAGGGCTAGCGTCATATCGACTTCAACTGGACTGATCATGGAAAAAGATTCACCCCGTCTTCCACGAATGTCTATTGCACCCCTACCACTCTAGCGAATTTCCGTCCCAGCAACAACCTCTTCCCCCTCCCCCCGAAATTGTATCAGGACAGGAGGAGCATGAGATAGAACAGATATTGGATTCGAGGAGGGCAAGAAACACTATTGAGTATCTTGTCAAGTGGAAGGGATTCCCACGAGAGGAGAACGAATGGATCAAAGTAAAAAACTTGGGAAATGCTACACAAGCCATTAAAGCATTCCATCGATCCAATCCCGACGCCCCTCGACTGGCCGTTCGTTTCACACTCCCCACTCACGTGCGCTCTTCCGCTGAATTCGATTCCCCTTGTAACTGTCCCATATGCCGAAAAGAACCCCTTCCAACTCCTTCCCCTTTGTTTTCCACTCCAGAGTTCCTTGAATTTCGAAAAAGATACATATGTTTCACTTCTGATTGTTTCGAATTTCCCATTGTTGATACGGAGCATCAATCTTGAAAAGGAGGTAATGTTAGGCTTACTAAAAACATACCTCGCACCCTTCGCGTTTCTCTAATTTCCGTCCACACGTTGAAGGAGGGTGGTGCTGGCGTCAAGATAAGACACAGCCCTTTTAGATAGTATAAATACCTTTGATGTTGTAGTGAGACTCTCCAGTCTAAGATCGTTTTCTGTTGCCTCTCATTCGCGCGCGCACTTAGCGATCGTGTGAATATTGGTAAGTCCTAACACTCTTGGATACCATCGTTAAAAATTCGGACTCTCTATCTCAACACAAACGGTCGTCCATATCTCTCTACAAGGTACCAGGTAATTTAGTACCAGATAACGAAGCCGGGGAAGAAGTTCTTGGTGGTCTCTCTCTTTCAGAATTTGGTACACCATTGCGGACCACTTCAATCTTGTCTGACCACTTTCCAGAGCCACCCCCAGCATCTTGCTTGCATCTTATAATTGGTGTGTTCCCTGTTCATATCATGTCTAGTATGCACCACTCATTCATTCTAGATGTTCCATCTTTGGACATTGCTTGTTGGCTTCGAGGAGCGAATATCGCAGGTTGCTTTGGGGTTCAATGTTCAAAGGACCAAACCCTCGTTAAGCTC
>JBBPUN010000134.1:0-22619 GCA_038094715.1 Heimioporus punctisporus | reverse complement strand
TTGGTTTTCCCTCTACAACCAACGGACTCAGAGAACATCGATCTCGCTTTCTCTTTTCCTTCTCTTTTACGACAATCCTCAGTGAGTGGCCTATAGCCTTAAGTGGTTGTAGGGTTGCTTCACCAGGTGTACATCTGCGCGTACCGCTGTGGTGTTACTTTATCAGCTCACCGATGAATCAACTCTGGATGACTTACCCTTTGGTTTACTTGGCCCCACCGCCGCCTTCTCCATCACCTGTGCCAACAGGGTCACCTTCACCGTTTTGAGGGCGACCGGCTTCGGTGCCACCGTCATCTGTGGCCTCGGCCCGAGTTTCTTGGGGCGAGGGCCCGTCTTGCCTGCAGCCCAGCTGCACCTCAGCTTCCGGGAGTTGCACGGCTGACAGGCCGAGCCCAATCCTGGCCTGCACACCTCCCCGTCCTTCTGACACCGCTCGCACGGGTCGACCGTATCCATTGTTGTTGTTGTTGTTGTTGGTGCCGCCGTCACAGCCTTCACCGTGGCTGTCTTCCTCCAGATAGCCCGGCGGGGCTGCTCATCCCCTTCATCCTCGGCCTCGACCTCATCCTCACCCTCTTCCCACGTACACTGTTCTCGTTAGCCTCGGACTTACTCTCCAGACGGAATACATACCTTTCGTGTCACCGACGCAGCCGACACTTCTGTTGACCCGTCGCCCGCAGGTTCTACTGCCGTCACCACCACCGCTTCCTCCTCCACATTCGTCATCATCGTCACCGGTGTCGGCGTGTCCACTATCATCGGCACTTCGCCTTGAAAGCTCGCCGGCACCGTTTGCATTGCGGCTACCCACTCGCGTTCCTCCCATAAGTCGAAAGTAGCGGCTGCCTCGTTGAGCAGCTGCGTCACCTCCTCGTTGGCGCTGACATCGAGGCCCAGCGCGTTGGCATCATGGAGTGCGGCCTCAAATTTTTCCTACGAGTTGCCGTTAGTCGGTTGCTACCTGCAATCTGTGTGTCATGCACCGAGACCTCTCTGAACTCCCCCATCCACATCCATTTCTCCTCCTCCAGGTCCTCCCTATCATCAGGTATGGTTCTCGCAACTGCCTCCAATGTTTGCAGCGTCGCGTTGTAGCGTTGCCGCACGAGTTGACGCGTGTTGTCTCTGTTGCGGTTGAGGGCACGGAAATGGCCCACAGACCCCGACATCGTCGACTGAGTGCTGGTGATTTGAGACATGAATGATGAGGTGATGGTGGTAAGGGAAGAAGAGAACTAGATGCGTTACCGGTCTGTGCCCACGTTATACGCGATGCGTTTGCCAAGGTCCATTGTGCTGACTAAGCGCACTGCCACATCCGACCAAGGACGGTCAGCAGCTAAGTCCCCCTCGGATGTAGAGCACATAGTGGCTCTACGGTTATATTCCACCATTTTTAATATATGAGACCTCTGATCTTACTTCTTGGATCGTCTGCATACCGTTTTGACCCTTCTTTTCTTCTGCTTAGATTGATTACATCAACCGATCCAACTCGGAAACTCATTACGGGTCGCTGCCGACGACCCCTTCAGTCCGAATACCCCTCAACGGGTTGGATCGATGTTACTTTGTATTTTTGGCACGTTTTCAACATTATTTTTCCATTATCTTCATTTTTGCCTCAGTCGAGCTCACTCGGCAACTCGAAGTTTCATAGCGTCGGGCCGATTATAATCGGCCGACGGTTTGTTGACAGATAGATTTCCGATCTTACTCCCTACCTCATCTCTCCCTTTAGCCCCCATTCACTTTTGTTTTTGCCGATACATTGGATACACAGTCTGGGGTGTGCCCTGGACTATAAGTCTGTATTCTGTGGAACAAAAGATCATCTTTCGCACCCCCTTCACACTGCGGCCCTCCGAGAGTCAATCTCGGCCCTCCGTCCTTTGTAAAATATTACCAAAACCTTCCCGTCATCGTCACTAACATCCCCAGCATCCGTCTCCATCGGTCAGACGCAGCTGGCGACTTCTTGATTCCCTCGATCTTTCTCGACTCGTTACTCAGCCCAGCAGGTGCCGATTATCGTCACTGCAAGTGTCGGCCTTAGGCAACTTGCATCATCGCACTACCCTTCGTCTGTCTGGCAGGTCATGGCCTTCGGCAACCCGCCTCATCATTATCTACCTTCTTCATCGTCCATCAGGCAAGTCACGGCCTTCGGCAACTTGCCACATCGTCATTTCTGTCCTCTTCCCTCTGTTGGACTAGTCTCGGCCTTCGGCCACTAGTCCCTTCGTCTCCTTTACTCTTCATCGAACTAAAAGCTGTCAAGTGCAGTCCCCTTCTTGACTCTACAAAGGTTTACTCATTACAGGGTCCCTTGGGAGAACAAATCGCATTCCCCTTTTTCACAACTACACTACAGGAGGTAGGGACTAATCATCTCAGCCTTTTCAAGTATTCTTCAATATGTTGTGAGTCTAGACCATAGTCATGTGACATGTTAGTCAGCACTTGTTGGCTTTCATATTGTGAAGGTTAGATGTTGTTGTAGAGAGTCAGGAAAAATGATAGAAATATCTGGAAAAATAGGGTGTGAATATGGGTTTTGTAACACTACCTCCTCTCTAAAGGTCGACTTCCAGGCAACTAAAAGGTTGTTGAGATGGTGGGCACATAGGTTGTTCGATTGGGACATGAAGAAATAGATCATAAAACTGTGATTCAGACAGCTGAATTCTGTTATGATATTCTTTCTCTCTCTGACTATCTTCGTTGTTTCTTCTCTGAATCCCGTTTATCATCACATTCTTAGCATGTACGTTTTGGCCTATGACTATTCACATCTTCTTGTCATCGTCGGCTTTCCTCATCTCTCTCTTATTGCTGTTTAACTTCCTCTTTCATCCTTTTCTCTCGAACCTTCTCTGGACAGCCTCCTCCACAGCATAGTTTGTCATCTATACTTAGTATTCCTATTCCATCCCCTTCCTTAGGATTCCACGCTTACACATCACTTCCTTTATATACCTGCTGCCCTGTACTGTAGTTTCTCATTCTCAATCTGTGCAATCTAGTGTCGCTCTTGAGTCCTCCTTAGTCTCCTAAGTCCCTAAGCACTCTCTCTGCTTTCTCGAAAGCATATAGTCTCACTGACCATTCTTCTGAATGTATAGATATCTCCTCCAGGCTGAGTTGTACCTCTTCATAAGTGTCCTGCCTTGGAGTAAGCCTTAGTCAATCCCTCAAAAGACATTTTGCATAACAAATTCATTGTGGAGCTGCTGGATGGGAATGGTGGAAGTCCGATATTGCTTCCTTGGCATGTGATAGATTGGATAATGGTTTCCATGTTCTTTCAGTGTCATTGTAACCTGTCCAATGGACTAGGTATTGCAGCTTTCCGTTGTGTAAGCGTGAATCAACAATGAAGTCAACTTCATATTCATTTTCTCAATCTTCCATTACTGTAATTGGTCCCAGGTGAATGATGGGCTGCCCTTCAAGATGTTCTTTGTAAGGTTTAATGTGTGAGATGTTAATAACGGGATGGATTCTCATGGAATGTGGTAAGTGCAGTTCTACTGCATTTGTGCTGATTAATTTTGTGATAGAATAGGGTATGGTTCAAGAGATCAAATTGTTCCTGCAACCCTTACTCATTCAAATCTCTGGTCAAAAATGACTATTCACTACAATTATCTCCATCAAAATATGCACCTTGGCCAGGATCCAGAGTTTGATGATTGGGCTCAGCAATTGCTTCAAATAGGTATCACTGATGGTGATATTACACTTCCACAGCATATGTTGTGAACTTGCCATCAGAGTTCTACCATGCACTATGGCATGCACTACCTTGTACAACCGGCAAGTGAACCTAGCGGCAACCGGAGGGAGTCTTTGCATTATCGCAAGGCTTTAGCCTTTTGGACAGTATCCTCAATGAACCTAGTTGGGCAACCAAGGGTGTCCCTTGTAAGAGAGGTATAAAGGCGACAATAACAAGACTGGGGAGTCTTGTGTCGCTGGGGCCCGCCCCTTATATACTATTCTACTGTTTGTACATGTATGGTAATGTTTGTATCTATTAGTGTCCGTGTATAGTAATAAGCTATGCTCTATGAGTCGTAATGAGTCATGAGAAGGTGCGGAGCTGTCAAGGCAATGCCTGCGCAGTCGTGCCGAGTCATAGTGGAGTAGGGCTATGACGAGGCTGTTCGTGATGAGTCATGATGATGGTGATGGAAGTCATGACGAGTCATTAGAAGGCGGAGGCTGTGGTATAGCCTTGCTGCGCAGCAGCAGAGATTAAAGGAGGCAGCGCAATGTGGCAGCGTGACTTGTCTAGAGTCATGAGGCGAGTACGCCTTTGGTTGATAAGGATTTGCTGCGCATTGCGATGCTGGATGAATGATTAAGATAGAATGGAAGAAACGGAGATTAAGTGCATGCAGCATCCAACCTCTGCATAGCCATACACAGCACGGAAATGAAGAGCAGAAGTAGAAGGCTGTGTATGGTGACCACGAGTCAATGGTCTAGGCCATGTCATGTGATGTGGCGTGTGTCACGTGATGTATCCGGGTATCAATCCCGTGATCATCAAGGGTTTGTATCACATGACGTGTCACGTGATCTCTAGTGTAGCGTTGTCCAACTAGGCCTTGTTGGCAAGCAAAAGGGAAAGGGAAATGGAAAATGGAAAATAATCGTCTATGCCATTACGACACTAGCAGCGATCGTAACAGCATATGTGTTGTGGTGACACAATTGACTCTCTTACACATGCTCTATACTCTCAGCTTCTTGCTCAAAACCAGCATCTATCTGATAGCTATTTCCTGGATCATACTATCCTTTGTCCAATGAATGATCGAATCCATGAAATCAATGCCTCTATATTGGACTCTGTTGCACCACAGGAGAAAACCACTCATCTCAGTGCAGACTCTGTTACTGGTCCAGAATATAACTATATCCAAACAGAGGTGCTTCATAGTTTAAGCCTCCTAGATTTCCTCTTCACAAACTGGAACTCAAAACTGGTGCTTCACTGATGCTACTATGCAATTTGGATCCTCTTCATGGACTTTGCAATGGTACTTGCTTGAGACTTCTTAGGGCAACTCAGAGAGTTTTGGAATGCCGTATTCTTACTGAAAATGGAGATGGAAATGTAGTTTTGATACCTAGGATGGCCCTTGATGTTGCTCTGGGTGACTCTCCTGTTCCTTTTAGGAGATTTCAATTTCCTGTCCACCTGGTATATGCCATAACCATTAACAAATCTCAGGGACAAACTCTAAAGCATGTTGGATTAAACTTAAGGTCACCAGTTTTTTCTCATGGGCAATTATATGTAGCTCTTTCATGCTGTACTCACCCAAGAAACATCAAAGTTCTATTCCCTATTGATCAAGAAGATAACAAAACTACTAATATAGTTTGGACTGAAGTATTTAGAAATTTACAACTTTGATTTGTGCTATGATATATCTATATATTATGCCAGTGATGGCCCATCCTCCCTGATTGACTGCAACTTGGACCATGATGACATGGCTCACTATCAACATGTAAGTCAATGTGATACAACAATATTCTAAGGTATTCTTTGATAAAGACCAGAGAGATATCAAAGAATGGTTTTAACTATAATAATCATGTCATATAAAACTTGGATGATTTGGGCCGAAGGCCCAAACAGCGTAAGATCTGGGCCGTAAGGCCCAGCGAGCCGAAGGCTCGTGATATATATTTCACAACGTCCGGTCATCGAGACGTGCGCTCCAATTCAACACTTATACCAACATGAAGTAGAATACTTGGTCCGTGCTCATAACAAAACAACAAAAGAAAGCGATAGATGCAATTGTAAAATCTGTCCGACACATCCTCGATTAGACTCTGACACCGACGTGATGACTACTAGTCCGCGTCGCGACCGCCTCCGTTCCAGAACCCAGACCGCCCTCGCTGCTCATCGCATGTGCTCATTTAAGCGCTGCCAATTCCGTCAACAACCATGTGTTCTGTCAAGAGCATACTCGTCATCGCCGTCGACCCAGGCAGTGGTGGCGATGTTGTCGATGTGAATTCCCGGGTGCGAGGCGGCGGTGAAGACGCACGCGCGCCCGTTTGTTTCCCCGACGTACTCGATTTGGGTTTCGAACCCGTACTATACGCAGTCTTCTGACCTCGGACAGCCGGTTGTCGAGAAAGGAGGCGAGGGTCTATAGGACGGTGAACGCTCACTCACAGTCAAACGCCCGGACTGGACCGATGGTCGACGCGACGGACGAGGTTTCGCTGGTGTGCTCGTGTTATTCAGGGTAGAAAAGGAGACGTCAAAGGGCGAGTCGGAATGTAAAGGCGGAGGACTTGGACTGGGAGCGCGTCCCAATAGGTTTTTCGAGGAAGCGCCTACGCGGTGATGGCGAGGGCAGGGGCAAGGACGAAGGTGGTGGGGATGACGAGACGCGTCGCGATGACCGGGACGTGCCTATCCCTGAATGCCGGTGCGATGACGCCTCTGCTTTCTGATACGATGCAGAATTACGGGGCGTACTCGTACGCGTGCTTTTCTGTGATGACGAGTACTCCACCTGAACGAGACTGTGTTTGAGTCCGAGAAGCGGCAAAGTGGTCCAGTTCGGCGGCGGCGTCTACAGAATCGATCCATCCCGTAACACGTATAGGTCGTGGAGTCGGCGTCGGAGGTGCATATAGGTCATCGCGCCCAAGCTCGTCTTCTTGTTCAGAACGGTCATCCTCGTAGTCCTGAGAAATGTGATCGTGCGAGGCGGATAGATCAGAGGACGCGAGCGCTCAAATGTACGAAGGATCTTCGAGCTCGTGAATGCAACGAGGACGAAATGTCGGAGGTCGATCGTCATCTTCGTTGTCATCCAGTATCCTCCGACGCGAATCAAACATCTGGATGGTGTCCTGGGATGCTTCTTCAACTTGGTCTAGTTCGTCGTTTGGGTTGGATACGCCTATACGCGAGGAAACGCTTCGCATCGGATGGAGAGGTCAGTCCCGGTGGTGGCCGACGCGGAAAAGAAGGGCTCGGGTGAGTGAACGAGAGGGTGACGAGGGACATCTGTGATGTGTGACAGCGCAGAAATGTCGAGGTCAACGTCCTGAATGAACCGTGATGGTGATAACGGTCGAGGAGATGGCGGGTTGTGAGCATGCAAAGGCCGGAGAAGGAGAGAGGTAGAAAAGTCGGCTGACTCGCCCTCGTCACCATAGAAATGGTAGTTGGAGTACAGCGAACGCGGGGTGCGCAGGGAGGACTTGGAGCGAGGTAAAATGCCCTTTCGACGGGCGAGCCAGCAGAGCAACTCGCCGATGAAGATGGTCTCTTCCCAACCGCCATCGGGGAGTCGTTCGGGGTCGACGTCGCCCAGACCGATTTCATTGACCCAGCCGTCGACGCTGACACCACCCGCACCAGCGAGCGTGGAGTCATTCACGGCAGAAGTAGCGATGGACTGGTCTGGGTGTGCATCAGTACCGCCGCGAAGGATGTCACGCTCGAGGACACCGAGAAGAACAAACATAGCGCGTGTTTTTGCGTCGTATGGAATTTGGTACGGGCAGAAGCGCGCTGATAAGGGATTCGGACACAGCGAGAAGAAGGGATGGCGCAAGGTCGGTGGGGTCGTTGATGGTGAACAAGATTGTTGAGAAGAGAAAATTGAAGGAAGGGAGAAAATCTGGAAGGAGCGGGCGGGGCGAGAGCGTCGTCATTGTGCGACACAACGAGACGTCGAGGTAAGCGCTGGTGTGGCTGTGTGGACAACACCATCAGGGTCTGGGATGCATCCACTGGTCAATGTCTAGCAGGTCCATTGGAGGGTCATACATATTCTGTCAGCTCTGTTGTCTACTCCCCTGATGGAAAACACATTGTCTCTGGCTCAAGGGACAAGACCATGAGGATCTGGGATGCATCCACTGGTCAATGTCTGGCAGGTCCATTGGAGGGTTATACATTTTCTGTCAGCTCTGTTGTCTACTCCCCTGATGGAAATCACATTGTCTCTAGCTCTTGGGACAAGATTATGAGGATCTGGGATGCATCCACTGGCCAATGTCTGGCAGGTCCATTTCCAGGTAGTGCAATTAGAATTTCTACCTTGATGGACTCTTCTCATAATAATCATATCATGAAATCCAAAGCAATCAATAAATGGAAAATAGATGTTATTTTTTGGTCTGATTTCAGTCAAGAGTGGATTCAATCTTATATAACTAACAATCCAGTAATTGGCTGGATTGCACCTTGGAATAGATCTTACAGCCACATTTTCCCCTATTCTTTGACCATAACTTGTAGTTCCAATGATCCTTCTTCAGTTACAGTTTCCAATTCTTCTATATATGGTGAATCTTGGATTACATGCTGGAAATCAGTGTCTACCTTACCTTGATAAACCTTTACATACACTTATTATGCATCCTTTGTTTGTTTCACAAGCATTTCACACTAGTAGTGATTAATTTGTTTTGTGACTCCCAACTACCCTTGAATAATATTTTTCTTTAAATCTGTATATACATACTCATTTTCATCATTAATATGTCTTTTCATAATCTGAGGAAAGAAATGTAAGAAAGGTAACAAAAGTACAAATTATTAGTTAACTTGGTGATATTTTTGAGAAAGTTTAAAAGCCATAATCAGTAGATACAGTGACTCACAAAATTATCCCAATGTTTTGTACTTTTTGAGTGTTTGTTGAATAACATGGGAACAATAACAAATAAAAACAAATGTTTGGTGAATCAATGAAGGTATTTACTAATGGCTATATAATGATCAAAGAATTATATAATTTGGATCTGAAACCATGGAGATATATGTAATTCAAAATGAATACTAATTGGGACAATTATGTGAGTGTCATTTGAAAATATACTGTAGTAAATGTGAATCCAGTACAGTCAACTCCCTCATAATGCATACCTGTTGGGAAATGACAATACCTATGGGTTATAAGGGAGTATGGGGTGTTTGAAAGATGACTACCTGTGGGAAAAATAAAAGTAACACTGTATTAGGGTAATTGTTATGAATCCCATATTCTCACACTATTTTTCCCTTATTTTTCTTCATTTTATTTCACTTACTTTCACTTGTTTCAGATCTTGTCTTGTACTTGTTCAAGTACTGTCATGTGACTGGTCACATGACACATCACATGACACAGGTCTAGACCATACATCATACATTGGTCACCTTGCACAGCTTCTACTTCTGCTCTTCATTTCCATCCTGTGCAAGGCTATGCAAAGGCTAGATGCCTCATGCATTTCATTTCTGTCCTTCTTATACTATTCATCCACACAGCCTCTTGTTATCACCCAATGGCATTAACACCTCATGACTTGTTATGACTCATCATGACTCCTAGGCACTGCCATGCACTGTCTACACACCTCAAGGCTGTTATCTTTCATTTCCACTGCTGCACGGTACAGCCATGACATAGCCTTGTCATAGCCTTCTTATCTATGACTTGGCATGACTCCTAATGACTCATATGGACTACCATATTTAAACATTAAACACCAAACATGTACAAACAGTAGAATAGTATATAAACCCCCAAGAAGGCCAGGACATTAGTTTGTCCTTCTTTGGTATTTCCCTCCAAGACATTCCACTCCCCAAAGTGACACCTCTTTGGTGAGTAACTGGGACAATTGTATACATCCCCCATTGACTTCTCCCCCCTGGTATTCTAACTGGTATCAGGCAGGTCAGTGTTAGGGCTAGGCTTCCTGCGATATACAACTGACAAGCAAGTCTTGGCAGGTCTTGCATCAGTAATGATGCATCATCTAAGCTATTATTTATGCAAGAAATAGTTTGTGATCTTGTCATCTCGCATGCCTTGCATCTCAAGTGCCTGTGTTTTGCACCCAAATGATACCAGAATAGCTTCCACCCCACGAGCAAATGGATCATCCCAAGTCCTTAGATAGCTCAGTACTGTGGCCATACCCTGGAGTGCTTCCTTTTATGTAGTCACTGCAATCTCTGTCACATCGTCATCCTCTTTATTGGCTGCTGGTGAGTCTTCACTCTTCTTTGCATCCATTACAGCACTGTAGATGTCTTCATCCATTGCATCAAATATATTGTGATCAGCTTTGATAATTGGATTGAGAATTTCATCCAGGTTCATCCAGTTTGACCTCTGAAGAACACCTCTTTCCTCAAGGTCATCAAGAGCTTGTCTAACAAGAGTTTCAGCATACATGGTAGTAGATCCATTCCATTCATCTGAGGACTTTGCCATAGGCCTGAATGTATTTGCTTGTGTGAGAGCATGACTTGACTCGCACAGAAGGGATGAGATGGGAATTGATGGTGATAATGGGTCTAAATGTCAATGTCCAGTGGCAAGATTCCAGCCTTATCCCAGCAGTTGCAGATGGTGGTGGTATCCACTTTACGCCAAGCCTGCTTTGCCATAATCATTGCCTCTGTTATGATTTCTTTCCTTTCTTCTTATGTTATAGTCATCTCCTCACTCCGCCCCACTTTCCATCGTCTCTTTGGTATGTACATTTCAGCCTATGACTATGTTCACCTTCTAGTGGTCATAGGCTTTCCACATATCTCGGCTTTTATCGTCTAGTCATATCTTCGTTACCTTCTCTTTCCTTCGCCTTCCACGGACAGCCACTCCGCAGCAGTTTCTATCGCAACTGCTTAGTTATCCATTCCATCATATTCTATAGTGTTCTACACTTACGCGTCACCCACTACTTATACCTGCTGCCATGTACCATAGTACCCTATTCTCGATCTGCGCAATCTAGCGTCGTTCTTGAGTCCCTCCTAGTCCACTAAGTCCCTAAGCACTCTCTCCGCTTTCTCTAAAGCGTATAGTCTCACTGACTGTTCTTCTGAATGTATAGATATCTCCTCCAGGCTGAGTCATACCTCTCTGTGAGTGTCCTGCCTCAGAGTAAGTCTTAGTCAATCCCTCAAGAGATGCTTCGCATAACAGCCTCAAGCTGATTAATGTTGTAAATATCAGAGGGAGTAGTTCCTGTGTTGTACAAGTTAATTGAACGATCAAAAAATCTTGCATGATAGTGGGCTTTAAAGCACTGGATAATTCCTTGGTCATTAGGCTATATGTGGGAAGTTAGATTTGGCTCAAAATTTTCAACACAGATATTTGTGAATGTGCTGGAAACAATATGGCCAGCAAAGTTATCCTGCAGCAAGAGAATTCACCTCCCTGTTATGACTTACAGTCCATTGTCAGGTATATCAATGCCCCCTTTGTCTCCAATGGGCCCCCTAGCCTGGCGTGGCATAGCCATAGATCTGACGGATGGCTTAGCCCTGACTAGGTGAAGAAGGCAGGATTTATTAAAGATCAAGAACACCAGCTGCATAAGACATATCAAGCGACCTCCAAGCAAGGGCAAGATACAGAGTAAGAGTTTGTATTGCAAGGTGTTGAGGATGAGGTACAAGGGGGGGTGTCAGGTATGACTCTAGGTGAGGTATCTAAGAGTGAGAGGAAAGGACTAAATAATGTTTGAAGAAGCAATGACTAAGCAGTGACTAAGATGGGAGAACATTCTTAGGGGTATAAAGGCAAAGGGTTAAACATAGGGCGAAGGGGAAGAAGATGACAGATGGGGAAATGTGTCTAATAGACAAGAACGTTCAGTAATATAGATGATGAAGATGAGAGACATGAGGCAAGAGAATGTTTTAGGATTACATGGGGATCAAGAAACGAGGCGAAGAAATGTTCTAGATGTACATGGGAATCAAGAAACAAGGTGAAGGAATGTTCTAGATATACATGAAGATCAAGAAGCAAGGGAATGAGGAGGACATGAGGAAATGATGTCACCATTCTAGGCATATGATGTATGTTATGATTCAACTTGTTACTATGGACCCTCTTTTCCTTCTTGTACTCTCTCATCTTCCTTTCACATAGTTATCACCTTTATTTCCATAGATACTTCTCTTTGACACATATCTTCCCATGAAGACGTTTCCTTTCCCATATCATCCCTTCTCACTATATAAGCAGTAGATACTCAAGCTGTAAAGACCTAAGCAAGGTCTACCTCATACTTACCTGAATATACCTTGCCCCCTTTCCTTGACGGTCTCGCCTCACCACTAAAGAGTGCTTTCTCATTACACTTGATTCCGACATTGCAACCCTTGCACACCATATAGCCACTGAATTACTATTGAGGTCTACGACTCATCGCTACCCGCAAACGGTTGTAACAAAAGACCTTGCTTCTCTCACTGCGACAAGCCTCTGCTTAGTCGCCCACCATTTCCTGCAGACCCACCTCGAACCCCAATTGGGGCCTCCGTCGTCACCAAGAACCTACACCCGAACCAGTTAAGTCTGACTTGTCACCTCCCACAGAACCGTCCTTCGACGCAGACACAGACGCACAGCTCTACTCCGTTGAAGAGCAAAACCAACTCAACAAACTTTCTTTCTCACTTGAAAACACAGTTCTCACCCCTCCGTACTTCTCATCATCACACGCTCCCACACCTCGTCCCCCATCTCCAGCTCCATTCCCCGCACCATCCATGTCTTCTACATCTTCTAGCACAGCTTCAAAACCTACAGAACTCCGTATCTCCCCACCAGACCACTTTGATGGCACCTCCATAAAAGCCAAACAGTGGCTGGACACTGTATGCTTCTATTTACTTGTCAACGACCAGGTCTATAACAATGACGCCAAAAAAGTTGCGTTCACCCTATCATACATGACCAAGGGAGCGGCCCTTACCTGGGCCACCAACTTCTGCACTGCCACCCTCGCCAAGGACAACCCTGACCTTGGTACATTTGAGGACTTCCTCGAGAAATTCAATACCACTTTCAAACGACACGACGCCATAGGCAACGCCATCTCATGGCTAGCCACCACTCGCATGTGACTCAAGAATGGCCGCTATGAACCATCCCTCGCTGAGTACAATGCTGAATTTCTCAACAAAGCCATGCTCGCTGAGGTAACCGACAAAAATGTTCTGATTGGATACTACTCTGTTGTCATTCCAGAACCCCTCATGCGACGAATTTACAACATGGAAACTACCCCATCCAAGCTGGAAGATTGGATGGACAAAGTTATTATGTTCCAAACGCAGTACAAACAGGCCCAAGAGATTTCTCGGCACCAAGTCGACCCCTCTCGTACACCTCATCACACTACCCCTACATTGTCCAAACCTGCTTGTGACCCAAATGCCATGGACATCAACACCATCCGGGTCACCAAGCTCACCCCAGATGAGCGCAAGCGATGCCTTGCCGAAGGCCTCTGTCTCTGCTGTCATTGCAAAGGCCATATGGCCAAAGACTGCACCATGTTCAGCCCTAGCGCAGCCATGACCCATCACACCAACATCCCCTCCAAAAACGACAAAAACAACATCCCTAAACTTCAAGAGGTTGAGGATGATGATGACAAAGAATGCATTGCTCGCATCTCATTCTCAATTCCCCTGTTGGATTTTTGACCTGGAGACGTGCAGCGATGTCACTACCCTCCGTAAATAGTTGTGCAATCGATGTATCCACACCAACAAATACAAAACCTATGGAACTACCAATCCATCTCCTCATATCAGCACATCGAACCATCGCCACCTGCGCTCTAATCATCAGTGGCGCCAACATTTCCTGCATTGAATAAGATTTTGTTAAACGACACAAAATCCCTACCAAAACCTTAGAAAAACCCATCCCAGTACGAAATGTAGACCAAACGAACAACAAAGATGGAGTGATACGATCAGCAGTCGAGATCTTCTTCTGTGTCAGGACAATAATACATCGAGTGATGCTACCGTCATGAGCTGCAGCCGAGAAAACATCATTCTGGGCTTACCTTGGTTGCGACATACAAACCCTCGCATAGACTGGACCAACCATATACTGTCGTTCGACCCCAAAACCGACCGAAGCGACGAACTGTATAAATGGTCAGCTAGACCACCTCAAAAGGCACTCACCGATGATCCAAAAACATCCGAAACACTCCAAAAATGAGTAGTGGCCAAGGTCCTAGCCCAGGAAGGAATATTGCGATACCTACAAAATGAAAGCGAGCATATGTAGAACGAACGCTGGACGTATGCTGCATGCAACGGATCCTACACGGTAACTCCCGACGATTTTTCCCATGGTCAGCGGTCGTCGCAAAATTAACAACCACCATGGAACTAGCCATCGCAGCCGAACGAAAAAAGCCGAAAGTCGTACTGCCACCCGAATATAGCGATTACATAAGCATATTCAACAATGAAACGGCAACGCAGCTGCCTCCCCGTCACCCCTATGACCATGAAATAAATACCAAACCTGAGTTCACACCAAAAATAGGGAAATTATTCCCTCTCTCTACAGAAGAACGCCAAGCCACAGATGACTTTTTAGATGAACATCTTAAGACTGGCAAGATATGCCCATCAACATCTCCCCAAGCCTCCCCCTTCTTCTTTGTAAAGAAAAAAGATGGCAAACTACGACCCTGTCAAGATTATTGCTATTTGAATGAGCATACTATCCGTGATGCCTACCCGCTACCACTCATCCCTGACCTCATTGACAAACTAAAGAATGCCAAACTCTTTACTAAGTTTGATGTACGATGGGGTTACAACAATGTATGCATCAAGGAAGGACATGAGTGGAAAGCAGCCTTCATCACACATTGGGGACTCTTTGAACCAACAGTTATGTTCTTTGAAATGAATAACTCCCCATCAACCTTCCAAAGATTCATGAATGACTCCTTCAGAGAAATGATCGCCGAAGGATGGCTTGTCATCTACATGGATGACCTCCTTATCTTCTTCCCAGATGATGCCACGCATACAGAAAGAACCAAACGGGTTTTACAACAAATGAAAGAACTTGACCTTCACCTAAAACTTGAAAAATGTAACTTTGCCACCTCTGAAGTTGAATATCTAGGGATGATTGTCAAACCTGGTTACCTCGCCATGGACCCAGTAAAATTAGACAGTATTAAGGCCTGGCCAACACCCAATTCAGTCAAAGACATCAGATCCTTCCTAGGTTTTGCAAATTTCTACAGGCGGTTTGTCCCTAACTACTCCATGATTGCAAAACCGCTCTTGGACCTAACCAAGAAAGCAACCTCTTGGAAATGGTCAAATGATCAGCAATGCTCCTTCACTACCCTGAAAAACCTCTTTCTGACCAAACCAGTCCTACAACTCCCAGATCCATCTAAACCTTTTGCCGTTGCCACGGATGCCTCCAAACATGCCTCTGGAGCTATACTCCTCCAAACTGATGCAAATGGTGATTGGCACCCATGTTCCTACCTATCCCAGACCTTCATAGATGCAGAACGAAACTATGACATCTATGACCAGGAACTTCTAGCCATCATACGTGCACTAAGATCATGGCAACATTACCTCCAAGGATCACCTTTTCCAGTGCAGGTCTTCACTGACCACAAAAACCTACTCTATTTTAAAGAAGCATGCAAACTTAACCATTGACAGGCCCGCTGGCTTCTTGACCTCAGTGACTTCGACCTTAGAATCAGCCATGTACCCAGCAAACTCCTTTCTGGACCTGATGCCCTATCTCGCCACCCAGACCTCTGCTCTGATACCTCCACCGACAATGAGGCAGAAGTTCTCCTTCCCCCCTCTCTCTTTGTCAACCTCATTGATGCAACACTTCACCACAAAATCAAATCCTCCTCAGCCGACGACCCTATCCTCCTCTCACACCTCCAATCCCTCGATACGGACCTACCTGCACCCCTACGATCTCGCTTAGCAGACTGGAAAATCACAGATAGGCTACTCACCTATCGCAACAGAGTCTACATCCCAGCTGGGGACGATCTGCGCCGCTCCATCCTGCATTGCTGCCACAACCACATCTCAGCTGGTCATCCTGGGTACCTTAAAACTCGCCAGCTCATCTCTGCAGACTTCTGGTGGCCAGGTCTTGCCAGTTTTGTCAGGAAGTATGTTGAAGGGTGTGCCACCTGCCAACAAAACAAATCCAATACACACCCCACTTCCCCCCCATCCCTCCCAATCACTACATCTGGCTCCCGCCCCTTCCAATCGATCTCCTGTGACCTTATCACAGGCCTTCCCTCCTCCCTGGGTTTCAACTCTGTGTTGGTTGTGGTAGACCACACCTACAAGGGGGGTATCTTCTGCCCTACCAATGACACTGTCACCACCGAAGGAATTGCTGAACTCTTCTTTCACAATGTCTACAAAAGATTTGGTCTCTACAACAAAATAATCTCAGATCAAGGACCCCAATTTGCCTCAGCCTTTGCCAAGGAGCTAGGAAAACTACTTGGCTATAATCTTGCCCTCTCCACTGCCTATCACCCCCAAACTGATGGTGAAACAGAGCATGTCAACCAAGAACTAGAAACCTTCCTCAGAATCTTCTGTGGAAACAGCCCTACCTCCTGGGCTGAGAAACTATCCCATGCAGAATTCACACACAACCACCGCCCCCATTCTACCACCAGGAAATCACCATTCTTTCTCATGATGGGCTATGAATCTTAAGCACTTCCCACAGTCTTACCTAAGTCACACATCCCCGCTGTGGAAGACCACCTCAAGGCCCTAACCCAAGCCAGGGATGAAGCCCTAGCAGCCCATGAACTTGCTAGACAGGTGATGAAATCCCGATACCATGGAAAGTTCACCCCCTTCTCCAAAGGAGACAAAGTCTGGCTCAAAGCCAGAAACCTCAAATGAACTACCCATCCCAAGTTCGCCCCAAAACGAGAAGGTCCTTTTATCATCACCAAAGTCCTCTCAACCATCTCCTACCAACTTCACCTCCCAAAGACCTGGAAAATTCACCCCATCTTCCATGCTTCACTCCTCACCCCTTACCATGAGAACGAAATACACAGAAAGAACTTCCCAGCTCCACCTCCTGACCTCATTGAAGGAGAAGAGAAATATGAGATAGAACGGATATTAAGACATCGTGGGATGATAGGATCATGGCAATACCTAGTTCAATGGAAAGGATACTCAGCTGAAGAAGACTCTTGGCAAACTGAGAAAGACCTTAAAAATGCGAAGGAAGCTCTAAACGAATACAAACTCCTCCACCCAAAAGCATTCCCTCACCGAAAATGACTGACCAATGTCCAACTTCCCCCACTCTCATTGGGAACACTTCCCCAATGCCCTCCTCTGTTGACTTGACCAACCCCCGTCCAATCATCCTCCCTGCTTGAATCCCTCTCAGTGGAGAATCTCAATCACTGTCCCCAGTCATCTCACCAATCCCATTACCCATCCCACCTCCCTCAGCTCCCATCCTCTCTGTCGACCTCCCCTCATCTGCCTTTGCCCAACTTAACCCTCTCACTGATGAAGAGACACTGGAGCTACTTACATATGTCACCAGCCCCGTCCTTGAGGCACCTGCCTACTCCCACCTCGACATGGACTCTCCCCTCTCGCTCCTCTACCACTCTTTCAGGTACTTGGAACATCTAGCTGTCATTTTTAACAATCCGACCTCAGCCCAAATGCAACCCCACCACCGAATTGCCAAGGAAACCTACCAAGTACTCCATTGCAACCTACTTGAAGGGATGCATCAGTTAGATGCTCTTCCCTTCTTCCATGACTTAGATTGCTACACCCAACAACTAGAACCACTCTACCTTAACACCATCGACCCCCCTCCTACTACCCCCTCTGTGTCGTCATCCCCTGTCAACTCAGCTGAAGAACAAGCTTTGGTAGAAGCAGATGAAAGAACTGCCCAGAACTTCCCAAGAAACCCTCTCCCTCCTTCTCATCCACGCTACAACCAAATGTGCTTCTCCTGTCACCATCTAGGTCATACCCAAATAAACTGTGCTGAGTTCAAATGTTCCATCTGCCACCGACCAGCCTCAGGACATATTCATCGACGCTGCCCAGAAAACCCCCAAAACTGACACCCCTACCTGGGAAACTCAAGCAGAAGACAAGGACAAGTCCATCACACCCCTTCTCCCTCCTTTCACGATACTTTTGATGCTAACATCAAAGCCAACTTGACTGGTTCCCCGGGATGGAGTGGAGCCTTCTGAGACATATCTCACTGGTAGTTTCGATCTACAATTGGGGTAATGTTACGATTCAACTCATTACTATGGACCCTCTTTTCCTTCTTGTACTCTCTCATCTTCCTTTCACATAGTTATCACCTTTATTCCCATAGATACTTCTCTTTGACACATATCTTCCCATGAAGACGTTTCCTTTCCCATACCATCCCTTCTCACTATATAAGCAGTAGATACTCAAGCTGTAAAGACCTAAGCAAGGTCTACCTCATACTTACCTGAATATACCTTGCCCCCTTTCCTTGACGGTCTCACCTCACTGCTAAAGAGTGCTTTCTCATTACACTCGATTCCGACATTGCAACCCTTGCGTGCCGTATAGCCACTGAATCACTATTGAGGTCTACGACTCATTGCTATCCGCGAACGGTCGTAACAATGTAGGCATAGGGTCTTTTAGATGTGGCAAAGACTGGGGATAAGCCAGTTCGAGGGGAATCCCATGGAGGAGAGCATTCAGGGATATGAAGGAGTGTCTGGGAGGATGTTGCAGATGATCCATTGAGGATCCGAAAGAGTGCTGGTGCTTGCCAGCATTCCTTGCGATGTGAGAGTGACAGTAGATGAGGTGTCTAAGGTGAGGGAGTTCTCAGAGCATTGGGTGTGTCAAAGAAAAAGGAGTGGGGTCTTAGCATATTGTAACACTCCCCTCCTTCCTGAGATCCTTGTCCCAGTCGAGCAACCATTCTTGATAAATAACAGAAGTCATTCATGCTTTTGCATTGTTCCAGTAGTAGAAACTGTGCTGTGCACCAGTTTGGTTTCAAAATGCATGTGGTTTATACCATTTTCCAATGATTAGTGGGGCAAGTTTTTTTGACCCATCAGCATTTGTTGTAAATAGGTAAGTGAGTCAGACTTTGTTCCCTTTGACACCAGACTGCTACTTGTTGCATAGACCATGGTCTGGTGGCATACTATTTACCCAATAATGGTGAGTTTAAGCTCATTGGAAAAATTCTAAGAGATATGCACACATAGAATGATAATATTTCATCTGCATTGAAGACATCACAATGCTTATATCCACCATTCTTGATAATGCCTTGAATATGCAGTTGCTCACTATTAACCTTCTCAAGGTCAACAGAACCAGCCTCTCCATGATGCTTTATTGCCTTCAATCTGGCCCTCTCCTTGTACTGGCTCAACCATCCCTCGCTTAGCTTTAGCCACTCATCTTCAGGTACATCCATAAGGTCAGCAAACTTTTGCCATTTCTGATGAATGATTTCTCCAGTAAGAAGAACCCCATCAGTTATGGCCTTCGAGATCCAAAGATCAAGCATCTCCATAACCTTTGAATGCTGTGTTTGACAGATTCATTTGGTAGAACATATCATTGCTATGCTTCCCTCATACTCTGCATGCCATGCAGCCTCCTGCTTGAGCCATGAAGATATCCTTGGTTGTTTGAGTTGAAGATTAGGATAAATAGAGTCGAAATATTTTGCTGTCTTTGATTGGTTTCGACCATGGGTATGATACCAATTGAGAATCTCAATTCTTTGCCCAAGTGTCGCATTCTCCTTCTTTTCAAACACAGATGGAGGAGGAGATTTTTTCTGTTGTGGATAACCAGTTGTATGCACAGACTGTACAACAGAACCTGGGCAAATAAATTCAGTTGAAATAAAAAGTAGAAATGTGAGGAAACTACACTTTCGCTTCAAATTCTTCAAAGATTCAAGTGTCTTTTCTCTGTTCCTTGAAAGATCTTTTAACCTCTGAACATTAGATTTCCTCTTATCATCCAATCTTTCCAGTCCTCATTCATAGTCTGATGCATGTTCCAACATATCCACCAAATACTCTTCATTCACCAAATTCCCTGCATTATCCAACCACTCCTCATCAGCCTCTGATATTGGTTGATTTGCCTTAGGTCAGCCTTGAGTTTGCTCCTCTGGTCTTGCATGAGATTTCAAAGACATGTTAAACCTTTTTTTAGAACATCAATGGGTTTCATGATGGTGGGGATTGACAAATTGTGTGATCAATGACACATGACAAGGCAACCAAATTATATAATATTTATTCTAAATTTGATTATAATTTTAGAATAACTAGTGAAGTTATGGGTTATCAGTGTCAAATCTCTGCAAACCAACTTGGGAAACCACAAAACCTATGGGTTATAAGGGAGTATGGGGTATACCCCCTATGCATTATGAGGGAGTCAACTGTATCCTCATGTCATGCATCATGTTTTGCTTTACGACATCAAAGCTGGAGCAGACAGTATGACTGCAGGTTGCAGCTGTGTTGGTGGTATGGCATTTCACTTTGCTTGGTCTGTTTTTGTATGGCATGATGTAGATGAAGGATGACTGTATGTGGGCCAAGACATGGGATTTTGCATGGTGAGTCTCTTGTTTATCATTCACTTTTAGCAGCAAATTTTGTGATGATGTGCATGTACTATTGGCCCATTGTGTTGACTGACTAGTTTTTATCTAGCATACATGGCATGCAAGGTGGCAATGATCGTAATTTCAGTGTTATCAGAAATATGCTCATCCCATCAGAGATTGTTTCCAAGCCCAGCAAGGACATGTTTGCAAAACAGGCCAGAAAAAGACAACAAGGGCGATGTGGAACGAGGCTGTGGAAGACAAGGTACAGTCTGTTACGAAACCCATATTCACGCCCTATTTTTCCTGATATTTCTATCATTTTTCCCAACTCTCTACGACAACATCTAACCTTCACAACATGAAAGCCAACAAGTGCTGACTAACGCATCATGTGACTACGGTCTAGACTCTCAACATGAGTTTCCCTTTCTATTTCCATCTCGACTCATTCTTTTCATTTCTGCTTCTTCTATTCTAGACTTCACATTCCAGACCGCATGCTAGACGCATGTTGGCCTCGCCTTTTTAATGACCATGCTTTGTTTCTCTTATCTTTCATTACCGCTCACAGCCTCTTTCACTTCTGCTCTTCTTAAGGCTGTGGTACAGCATTCTTGATCCCCATTGCTTCTTTCTGACTCAGCCTTATCTCTAGGGCCAAGAGCATGGACTTATATAGTATTATTAAGTACCAAACATGTACAAACATATAAGTAGTATATAAAGGCCCAAGAGCCGGCCAAGAGGACCTCAGTTCGTCCTCTTTGGTTTTCCCTCTACAACCAACGGACTCAGAGAACACCGATCTCCCTTTCTCTTTCTCCTTCTTGATACAACAATCCTAAGTGAGTGGCCTATAGCCTTAAGTGGTTGTAGGGTTGCTTCATTAGGACGAACTCTTTCTTACACTATACCCCACTCGGTGCAGGCTTAGCTACTGTTACGGGTTACCTTCAAGGCTAACCGTAAAACCTAGCAAGGACTCTAACATGCCGACGGGACAAAGAGCAGAGAGGGATTGATCAAAGAACGAAGGTGTCAGCCATGGAAGACTCATCAGAGAGACGGAGATTGCTCCCTTATGGCATAGGGAGCCGATGGATCCTGAAGTTCGCAGATGATATACCAGACGATTGCGCAAGCATAGAGGAGACAACTGAAAGACAAGAGCACATTGACGAAATCGCTGGGATGCATGATTTGAATGTTTCAGGGGGTTTCTAGGTGCGAGTTTTACAGGGGGGGGTGCTAGGTAGATCAAAGCTAAAGAATACAGCGGCGGAGAGGGAACGCCTAAATAGTGTCCCAGAGTTCGATGACTAAGACAAAGAATGTTCTAGAAAATCAAAGAAGACACGCCATGAGGCGGGAGAAGGTTCTAAATGTACATGGGGATCAAAGAAGCGAAGTGTCAGATGATATAAGGTTTGATGCACATGTTACAAGGTTCGATGAGTCACAAAGAAGAAGCGGAAATGAATACCGCATGTCATAGGTCTAGAGTGTTCCAAGAAACGAGGCATCTAGGGCAAAGGGTATCGGGCAGAGATGAAAGACGAAGACGGGTGATAAGCCCGTTCACAGAGGGTCCCATGGAGGAGAAGGTCCAGGGATACGAAGGGGGTGTCCGGGAGGACATCGCGGATGATCCGTTGAGGATCCGAGAGAGTGCCGGCGTTCACCAGCGGTCCTTGTGATGCGAGAGCGACAGTAGACGAGGTGTCTAAGGCGAGGAGGTCTCAGAGCATCGGGAGAATCAAAGAAAAAGGTGCGGGGCCTTAGCGTATTGTAACAGCTACCCTACACCTCCCTCATGACACAATCTCGCTCAACTGCACTCACGCTAGAAGTGCGTTCCCAAGAAATCCTTCACAGATATCTTACCAATGCCCTAGTGGCATTCCCACGTTTTCTTTCTAGTGCAGGCCACTTCCTCCAACGTCAAGTGCGAAGAACTCAAGGCTGGTATATACGTCTTAGACACCATAGTACAGGACAAGACACAGGAGACCGTCAACTCTCCATCAGTTTACCATGGGCACTGATACACCCCACTACTTCAGGGGCTGTAGGACCCAATACATGCAGGTGCAGTGCAGAGGGGCTGGG
>JBBPUN010000133.1:7065-22714 GCA_038094715.1 Heimioporus punctisporus | reverse complement strand
CAATGTTAATGAATGTCCCAACTTGAAATGAAATCAGTGCAAACACATAGACAATGCAGATGTGCAATTTACCTGGCCATCCACAGCATCCATGTAAACAACAAGAAATTGTCACAAGCTCTGTCTGCTTCATAGTAGGAGGGTTTTTGTACATGATGAAGCTGTTCCAGAAAGGATTGCTCACAGTGGAGTCCATGACAATCTTGCAGTTCTCTGCCAGTTGCAGAAGACTGTACAGAATCAGTTGATGAGCAGAATCACCACTTTTGTTTGTATGATGATCAGTATATGTTTACAAATTGGGAGGCCAGAAGGAAAGACAACAGATCAATGGGAGTGCTCACAATGTAAGCCATTAATAAGTAGATAAAGTTACAAGCAAAAACATCTCCTATCCACCACCACAGAGGAGATGAGTGAGCAACACCCAAAAGAGATAGATGGAAATGAGTAAGCAATACCAGAGATAGAAAGTTATCTAATAGTTTCATACTGCATCCAGTAACAGCAAAGGTCCAGGAACATCTCCTATCTGCAGCCACAAATGTGATGAGTAAGAAGGAAGGTTACATAATATTTTCTCACAACATCTGGAAAAAGGACTGAGCATCTGGTTGACTTAAAACCTGGACCTAAAGGTCCAGGAATTCCATCTACATTGTCTTGTTCCCTTTTGTTGTCTCCTAGGAGGCTGTGATCGCCATCTCTTCCATCGAAAAGTTATGAATATCTTCAGTCCTATTAGGACTTGTACATGAGTTGCTATGCGGAAGTTCCCCAATGACCATGATTGGATAGTTTGGACTCAGTTGGTTCACGTTTCTGTACACACCGGATCCCCCCATTACTCTTCCCAGCGCTGTTTTCTGAGAAATAAGGTTACTTATCATCCTTGCACATCATTGGTGGGAACCTGTGTTCTCTCTTACTACTTCAGGTTGGAATATTGATGCCCACATGTTGGTCATTGGTTGTGACAGACACCACCTTGAACATGAAGGCAAGGCTCAGACTGTCTGTCTACTATTGGTTGCAAGGCATGTTTCTTGGCAAGTTTGAAGGTGATGCCGGTGGAGTGCCATCTCCCTTGTTTTGAGTTTGTAGGATGGAATTAGGGACAGACAGAGGGTGGGGTCAGGAATGTGACTCCCCTACACTTGAGAAAGGAGATAAACCCAAAAAATTATGGAAATTGATGAAAGACAATTATGGAAGAGCTTTGGTGAAAATGTTAGCAAGATTTGAAGAGGAACAGATATTTTGTCCCAACTTTTTTGTAACCATGAGAACTGATTACCATATCTTAACATAAGATCGTACCACATTATAATGATTTTTACATTAAAATGCCATTGAAATGCCATTATAATGATCATTATAATGGTCTTACAATGCCAAAATGGGTTTAGCAGGACCTTTAAGGCAGCCATAAGGAGTCATAAGTCGGCAGTATGATAATGACGAAAAAAAAGTTGGGACATTACTAATTTTACACTCAATAAATGGATGTGGTAGCAGACATGTAAGTTTTAGGATGCAAAGCCTGACAGTACAGAGGTGACACAGGAAGAAAGATACAGAGTAAAGAGAGTATCCTCAGTGGGAACACTCACTGGGTGTTGGAGTATAGGTGGTTCATGTTATACTTGTAAGGTTGAATATAAGACTCAAAGGAATTTTAATGCAAGGTCAGAGGTTCTGGATAATATATGTACCCAAAGAGTTCTGGAGTGAGACCTATGATGCAACAGGATGGTTGCTGGCAAGGTCAAGATATGTTCTCAAGTATGCAATAGACTTATCAGAGTTAAGAACCTTTGTTCAAGGTAGAGAAGTACAGTAGCTCAAAAAAGTGTCCCAATGTTAGGTCATTTTGTAAAGATAGCTAATTTGTAAAGCACCAACAAACAATTAGGTAATATAATTGCAGGGTAAATTATAGTACTTATCCCTAGCTTTCTAATGCATATTTGGTCATGTGACCTGGTTTCCATGGCACTAAGATATAGCTATTTTAAAGCTGTATGTCATTGGGACACTTTTCTGAGCAACATTAATATTATATATTTTTAGTATTTGGTATATCCTCCCTTTGCTTTTATCACTGCCTCCAGTCTTCTAGGCATGCTTTCTATCAATCTTTGACACTCCTCAGCCTCCATCTTGTTCCATTCCACTTCAATTCTCTCCCAAAGATCCCAAATACCCTTTGTTGGTGCTGCATATCCATTGAGCTTCTTTTTGAGAGTTTGCCATAAATGTTCAATGGGATTAAGATCTGGAGATTGTGCTGGCCAATCAAGAACCTTGATACCTTGAGATTCCATCCAATTTAAGGCTCTTTTGGAAGTATGCTTGGGATCATTATCTTGTTGAAAGATAATGCTCTCCTCAGGGATCCCAGAATACTCCATGCTAGAAAGCAGATTTCCCTCCAAAATGGAGACATACTGTTCAGCATTCATCTTCCCTTCCACCTCAGCAAGAATTCCCACTCCATTCCAGCTCATACATCCCCAAACCATCAAGGAACCTCCTTCAAACTTTACTATACCGTGTATTTCCTTGTCCTGTAGTGGTTTTCCTGCCACTTTCCATACATACTTCTTTCCATCTGACCCAATCCTGTTGACTTTGGTCTCATCTGACCAAATAACTCTAGTCTAGTCCTCTATAGTCTAGTTTTTATGCTTAAGAGCAAAGGCTAGCCTTTCCTGCTTATGCCTAACAGATAAAAAAGGCTTCTTTTTTTGACCACAGCTTTCAAGAAGATGGTCTTGAGAACATTGCAAATAGTTTGAGAAGAGACAGAAGAGGAAAGAGTTGAGTTAATGAGTTGAGTTGCCTGGACAGCATTTTCAACCTTTCCAATGGTAATACTAGAAACAATTCTCCTTCTATTAGCTGAAGAAAGCTTGGAAGGATGTCCTAATTTGATATTCTCCTTGCCTGGACAGATCTCTTTTATGATCCTGGCCACAGTAGACTTTCCTAGACCAGTTTTAGAAGAGATTTGATGAGCAGAAAGGCCAGATTCAGAAAGAAAGAGGATATTAGCTTTGGCAGAGGTAGAAGTGGATTTTATAATGAGGTAGAGTTTTTTATGGGTTACCTTCAAGGCTAACTGTAAAACCTAACAGGAATGCTCCATACTAGCAGGACTGGGAGAACTGATCAAAGAGTGCATGGCCAGCTATGAAGACTTATTGGAAAGCAGAAGAGACATGCAGATGCAGAGGTCTATCTGAGAGAAGAATGCCTTTCCAGCATAACTTGACCTGAGCAAGGACTTGGAGAATGTTTGAATAGTTGATGGGAGATGCCTTCCTGAGAGGATGTGTTATGATATGCTAAGGACCTGCACCTTTTTCCTCATCACACCCAATGCTCTGAGACCTCCCTCACCTTAGACACCTTGTCTACTATCGCTCTCACATCACAAGGAATGCTGGTGAATGCCAGCACTCTCTCAAATCCTCAATGGATCAACTGCAATGTCCTCCCAGACACTCCCTTCGCATCCCTGGATACTCTCCCCCATGGGACTCTCTTTGAACTGGCTTATCCCCAGTCTTCGCTTCACCGAAACCCTAATACCCTCTACTCTAGAAGCCTCATTTCTTGGAACACTCTAGATCTATGCCTTGCAGTATTCATTTCCACTTCTTCTTTGAACCTTGTAACATGCACATCAAACCTTGTATCACCTGACAGTCTTCCTTTTGATCCCCATGTACCTTTAGAACCTTCTTTTGCCTCATGGTGCATCTTCTTTGATTCTCTAGAATATTCTCTTGCTTTGTCATCTACTTCATCATCGAACCCTTGGACACTATTTAGGCGTTCCCTCTCCGCCGATGTATTCCTTAGCTTTGATCCACCTAACCCCACTTCGTCACACCTGACACTCTCCCTGTATTTGCCCTTGGGCATCTCTTGTACCTCTGTATCTTGTAACCTCAATGCTACTTGATATTTTTCTCCAAGTCCTTGTCTTGCACACATCCTCTCGGGAAGGCATATTCCATCAACTATTCAAACATTCTCCAAGTCCTTGCTTGGATTGAGTTATGCTGGAAAGGCATTCTTCTCTCAGATAGACCTCTGCATCTGCATGTCTCTCCCACTCTTTGATAAGTCTTCATAGCTGGCCATGTGCTCTTTGATCAGTTCTCCCAGTCTTGCTAGTATGGAGCATTCCTGTTAGGTTTTATGGTTAGCCTAGAAGGTAACCCATAACAGGATGTGTGCGAGACAAGGACTTGGAGAGATGATATTGAGTACAAGGTGGGAATGATGATGTTACAAGATACAGAGGTACAAGTGATGCCTGAAGGCAAGTACAGGGAGAGTGTCAGGTGTGATGAAGTGGGGTTAGGTAGATCAAAGCTAAGGAATACATTGGTGGGAGAGGAAACGCCTAAATAGTGTCCAAGGGTTCAATGACAAAGCAATGACTAAGTGAAGAATGTTCTAGAGAATCAAAGAAGGCATGCCATAAGGCAGAAGAAGGTTCTAAAGGTACACAGGGATCAAAAGGAAGAGTGTCAGATGATACAAGGTTCTATGCACATGTTACAAGGTTTAAAGAAGAAGCAGAAATGAATACCGCGAGGCATAGGTCTAGAGTGTCAGAGAAAATGGGGCATCTAGGGCAAAGGGTATCAGGGTTTCGGTGAGGTGAAGACTGGGGATAGGCCAGTTCAAGGAGAGTCCCATGGAGGAGAGGGTCCAGGGATATGAAGGGAGTGTCTGGAAGGACATTGCAGTTGATCTGTTGAGGATTTGAGAGAGTGCTGGCATTCACCAGCGTTCCTTGTGATGCAAGAGCAACAGTAGACGAGGTGTTTAAGGCGAGGGAGGTCTCAGAGCATCAGGTGTGATGAAGAAAAAGTGGCAGGGCGATATCGTATCGTAACAGAGTTAGTTGAATAGTATCTCTATCATTTATATCACTCATGATTATGTAAATTACATAAATAGGAAGTGCTGAAGCATAGCAACCATCTGAGTCTTATGTTATTCATCAAATATTGATTTTTAATATCATGCTCAAATAAGTGTCCCAATGATACATTATCTTAGTATCATGGAAACTAGATCACATGACCAAATATGTTACAGTTTCTTTCCTTTGCCCACATATACTTGTAATGTCTTACCTTTGCTCCACCATCTTTCCTATCTTTGGTACTTTCCTTTCTTCATATGAATACTCTCACTTTCTTCTCTTTGCTGGGCATCCACTGTTACAATTTCTTTCTTTCCTTGACCATACATCTTCAGACTTATTATTTCTTTTCATCTGTGATGACTAATCATTCCATCACATTCCAGAAGATTCCATCATTTGCTTAGTCATCATTTCCTCCACATTCTATGAAATTCCTTTGCTTATCTTGTTTACTTGTTTGTGTTTGTCCTCCAGGGTATATATACCCTTTTGTTCCCATTTCCCTTCTTTCTCTCTAACCTTGATCTACTCAAGTCTCACTCATGTAACCTTGTACCTCTGAATCTATCTGCCTATAGGCTCTTAACTCATTGACATCTGGACGTACGCTTGAATGTTCTGCTTGACCTTGCCTGTAGCCATCTTGCTATGTCAAAGGTCTCATTTTAAACTCTACAGGTACGATTCTTACCCAGAACCCTTGACCTTTGACCTTGTAGAATTATCGAGTCTTACACTCGACCCTTGAGTGTAACAAAAGATCAAGGTTCTCTTGATGGGCTACCTTTGTTGTATCACCCACCATTTCATCCCCACCTTCCACATGGTGACCCAATCTTGCTACCTCTGACCACTCTGACCCCGACTCATTGTTGTCATCCCCATATGACAACTCCTCTGACATCAAAGTTCACACAGAATCAGACGATACCCAACTACTCTCGAATGAGTTCTCCACCTCCCTGACCATCCCCTGTGCCCCCACCCCACCTTTACCAACACCCGTTGCAAGGGCATTCCCCTTTGGGCTGCCACCTACTCACAACCCTTTACCACCACTATCCCATACCTTCCCCCCCTGACCACCAGCACCCACTATGACAACCAAACCCACTGAACTTCACCTTGGGATGCCCAAACCCTTCAATGGAGATCCAAAGAAGGCTGAAGCTGTTGTGAACTTGCCATCGAGTTCATCCAATGCATCAACGAATGCATTACCCTATACAACTGGTGAATAGATCTCTGTAGAACCGGAGGGAGTCTCAGCATATCACAAGGACCTGCCTTATGGACAATATCCCTGAGCAAGGGAACACCTTGTAAGAGAAGAGATAAAGGCGACAATAACAAGACTGGGGAGTCTTGTGTCGCTGAGGCCTGCCCCTTATATACTATTCTACTGTTTGTACATGTGTGGTTCTATTTGTACATATTACTAGACTAATATGGTAATAAGCTGTGCATAACGAGTCATAACTAGTTAGAGATAAGGTGCATAGCCATCAAGGCTGTGGTCATGAGTCATAACGAGTCATGAGGGAGTATTGCTATTGGTGTCATGATCCATGCAGTGCTGGGCAGTGCAGTCATAAGGTATCAAGGCAATGCTAGGCAGTGTCGGCTAAACCGTTATGAGTCAGAGTGAGTTATGATGACTGATGAGGGGTTTGTGCGGTTGGATGGAGTGGCCGAGCAGTGCGAGGCAATGCTGGGTGAATAGAATATGAGTCCAAAGATAAGCAGAGATGAAATGCATGAGGCGTCTAGCCTTTGCATAGCCATGTACAGCACGGAATGGAAGATCGGAAGTAGAAGGCTGTACACGGTGACCGTTAGTCATCGGTCTAGATCTGTCATGTGATGAGTCATGTGATTGTAGGTCATGTGACTATCCTTGAGCGAGCTGTAAGACGAGATCTGAAAACGAGTGAAAGTGAATGAAATAAAATGGGGAAAAATAGGGAAAAATAGTGGGAAAATGAGGGTTCGTAACAGAAGCATGGCTTATCACCATGCAATCCTACCTCCTCATCAATGAAGTGGTCTATGACACCAATGACAAGAAGATCATGTACACCCTCTCCCATATGACAGAAGAACCGTCCACTACTTGGGCCAACACCCTCAGGTGCAATGCCTTTGCCCTCACCACCTCATCCTTCGGGACCTGGGTTGACTTTATCTCTGCCTTCAACAAGGTGTTTAAGACCCACGACACCAAAAACGATGCCATCTCCTGGCTCACCACCACCACCATTTCAAACAGAGCTCAATTGAACGAGTATCTTGCCAAGTTCCAAAACAAAGTCACCCTCTCTGGGATTAAGGAGGACACCATCCTTATCAATCTTCTCACTGCTGGACTTCTGTGTTATCTTATGAAACGAATCTACTCCATGGACATCATCCCCACCACCATCAAGGAATGGTATGACAAAGCCATCCATTTTCGGACAGTTTACAACTGAACCAAAGAGTTGGGAAACTGAGCTCATCAAACTCAGACCTGCCTTCTTTCTCACACTATCCCCTCATCCACCCCCCCTGCCAAAGACCCCAACACGATGGATGTAGATGCCATCCGAATCCCAAAGTTATCCCCTGATGAATGCAAAAGATGCATATCTGAAGGTCTCTGTTTCCACTGCCAAAAAAAGGATATCTATCCTTGGCCTGTTCCACCTTCCCTACCAATAATGGAGGGCCCAAACTGAAGACACCTAAGGATAAAAAGGTCCAAAAGATGGCCCAACCCAAAGTTGTCCCCAACCTCATTGAGATAGAAGATGAGGATGATGAAGAAAACACCAAAGCCACCATGGCCAAAATAGCCATAAAGGATTTTTGAATGGAGGGGTTGAATTGACACAGACACCCTCTCCCACTTCTATTCATGTATTTGTAGCTGACTTAACAAAAAAGAATATACACCTCCCACTCTTGATAGTCATGTCTACCTCTACTCTGAAAGACATCAAAACCACTGCCCTCATTGACTCTGGAGCTGACCTTTGCTGTTGGAAACTTGCCATCCAAGTTCTACAGCATACCAGTGAGCATGCTGCGTTATACAACCAACAAGTTATCCTGTGGACTTGCGGAGGGAGTCTGGTCATCATCACAAGGACTAGCCTTATGGACGATATCCACAGTGATCCTGGTTATAGGATGACAAGGGAGCACCTTGCAATAGAAGGGATAAAGGCGACGAATATCAAGACTAGAGAGTCTTGTGTCGCTGGGGCCCACCCCTTATATACTATTCTACTGTTTGTACATGTATGGTAGTGTTTGTACATATTAATATCCATGTATAGTAATAAGCTATACTTTATGAGTCGTAAGGAGTCATGAGAAGGTGTGGAGCCATCAAGGTGATGCCTGTGCAGTCATGCCGAGTCATAGTGGAGTAAGGGCTATGATGAGGCTGTTCGTAATGAGTCATGAGGAGTCATTAGAAGTGGAAGGCTGTGGTATAGCCTTGCTGCACAGCAGTGGAGATGAAGGAAGCAGTGCAATGCTGCGTCGTGACTCGAACAGAGTCGTGCAACATTTATGCCAAATGACAGTAGAACTGGGCTGCGCATTGCAGTGCTGGATAAATATATAAGAGAGAATGGAAGAAGCAGAAATTAAGTGCATGAGGCGTCTAGCCTCTGCATAGCCATACACAGCACAGAAATGAAGAGCAGAAGTAGAAGGCTGTGTATGGTGACCACGAGCAATGGTCTAGACCTGTCATGTGATGTATCCGGGTATGTGTCCTGTGATCCTCAAGGGTTGCATCACATGATGTGTCACATGATGTGTCATGTGACCATCAATGGTAGTGTTGTCCAACTAGGCCTTGTTGGCAAGCTAAAGTGAAGATCAAGGAAAAATGAAAATAAAATAAAGTGTTGCCAGTACGACGCTAGCAGCATTTGTAACATTTGCTGCATTGACTGGAACTTCAATAACAAATACAAACTACCTAAAGAACAACTTCCCCAACCCATCCCCATTGTCAATGCCAACAACTCGTCTAACAAAACAGAAAAAATCAAATTCACCTCCACACTATTCCTTTGAATCTGAGGCCTCCACCAAAAGGTTAAATTCTATGTCATGAACTGCGGAAGCAGCAATCTCATCCTTGGCATGCCTTGGCTCAAGAAAACCAACCCCCCATCAACTGAAAAATCAAAACTACTTCCATCCCTGCCAAACTAGATGAAACCTCCTCTAACAACCAGAACTTCAAGTCAGAACTATGGAGGGCAGCTAAACTCGCTTCACCCCCCTCCCCCCATCCCAAGAATGATCAGACATATTGACACAGACATGATCCATGATGAAAAACTATATGACTTCATGAATTATGAAACTACCGGTCACTTCCGTCCCATTTCCAACCTCACCCAATACCACTGTAACTGAGTCTTGAAACACAGGACCCACTTCCAATACATAACCCCCACCATTATCTCCACCTTCACCACTGCCACCAAACTTGCTATTGATGCAGAGAAGAAAAAACCTCTCCCAAAACTCCCTGTCAAATTTGCCATGTTCTTCTCAGTCTTTTCCAAGGAATTGGTGGACCATGTTCCCCCTTTTTGTCTCTATGACCATGCCATTCACCTGGAAGATTCCTTCTCCCCTAAAGTCAGGAAGATCTACCCCCTCACAGAAACCGAACGAAAAGCCACTGAAGATTTCCTTGATGAGAACCTTGCCTTGGGAAAAATTCGACCCTCCCAATCCCCTTAAGCTGCCCTCTTCTTCTTCATCAAAAAGAAAGATGGGAAACTATAGCCCTGTTAGGATTATAGGTATCTTAATGAGCATACCATTCGTGATGTCTACCCCCTTCCCCTTGTCTCGGATCTCATTGACCAACTCAAAGGAGCATGCCTCTTTACCAAATTCAATGTCAGATGGGGCTATAACAATGTTTGCATCAAAGAAGGTGATCAATGGAAGGCTGCCTTCATCACCCACAAAGGAATCTTTGAACCCACCATCATGTTTTTCAGTCTGACCAACTCGCCAGCCACCTTTCAATGGTTCATAAATGACTCCTTCAGAGATATGATAGCTGAGGGGTGGCTAGTAATCTATATGGATGACCTCCTCATCTTCTCCCCTGACAAGAAAACCCATGACAAATGGACCAAACGTGTCCTGTAATGAATGAAGGAACTGGATCTCCATCTCAAACTAGAAAAATGCACCTTCGCCACGACTGAAGTTGATTACCTAGGAATGATCGTTAAACCAGGACAACTTGCTATGGACCCAGTGAAACTCGTGGGTATTGCTGACTGGCTGACCCCACAAAAACTTAAAGATGTCCACTTGTTCATAGGCTTTGCCAACTTCTATAGGAAGTTCATTCCTAACTTTACCACCCTTGCCCGACCTCTCCTAGACTTGACCAAAAAGGCCCAAGTCTGGCACTGGACCTCCCTCCAATAAAACTCCTTTGACTTGCTCAAGAAAACATTCCTCTCTGCTTCAGTCCTATCTCTACCTGACCCAGCACAACCCTTTGCCATCCCCACTGACGCTTCTAAATTCACATCTGGAGGGGTCCTCCTTCAAACTGACACCAATGACAACTGGCACCCCTGCTCCTATCTCTCCCAATCCTTCAGGGAAGCAGAACGAAACTACAACATCTACGACCATGAACTACTTGCTGTCATCCACGCCCTCAAGACTTGGTGACACTATCTACATGGCTCCCCTTTTTCAGTACAGGTCTTCACTGACCATAAAAACCTCACCTACTTCCATCAACCTCAAAACCTCAACTGCCGCCAAGCCAGATGGTTGTTAGACCTCTCTGACTTTGATTTGAAAATGATTCACATCCCTGTTATGATTCTCTGGACTGACCGTTTCTTTTCTTCTTTGATGACTAATCCATTCCATCGTGTTCTTTAACATTCCATCACTTGCTTAGGTCATTGATTCCATCCCATTCCATCGTCTTCTCTTGTATTACTTACTTTGTTTGTGCTTATTTGTCCTTTTGGGTATAAATACCCTTTCTCTCTGTGCACTCCTTCTTTTCCCTAACCTTGATCTACTTGAGCTTCGCTCTAGTATCCCTATATCTCCACCTTGAATAAAGGTCCTTGACTCTGAAAAGCCTTATCATGTTGCTTTGAAACACATCTTGACTCTGCCAGCAACCATCTTGTCATGTCAGAAGTCTCACTCGAACTCTACCAGGACTCTATGGGTATGATTCTTACTGTTACAATATTCTTTCTTTCTCCAACCATCTTCGTCATTTCCTCTTTGAATCCCGTTTATCATCGTGTCTTCAGCATGTATATTTCAGCCTATGACTAATCACATCTTCTCGTCGTCATAGGCTTTCCTCATATCTCTCTCATTGCTGTTTGACTTCCTCTTTTGTTCTTTCCTTTCGAACCTTATATGGACAGCCTCCTCCACAGCATAGCTTGTCATCTATGCTTAGTATTCCTATTCCATCCCTTTCCATAGGATTCCATGCTTACGCATCATTTCCCTTATATACCTGCTGCCATGTACCATAGTTTCTCATTCTCGATCTGCGCAATCTAGCATCGCTCTTGAGTCCTCCCTAGTCCCCAGTCCCCTAAGTCCCTAAGCACTCTTTCTGCTTTCTCAAAAGCATATAGTCTCACTGACCATTCTTTGAACATATAGATCTCCCTCTGGCTGAGTCGTACCTCTTTGTGAGTGTCCTGCCAGTAGGTCAGCCTTCGGTCAATCTTCAAGAGCACGCTTCGTGTAACAAAAGATCAAGAATCTCCTTCGTCCTTCCTATCTAGGAGAAGGACCCACCCCAGACAACATATCTCGCCTTCGCCTCCCCGAGTCCTTTGATGAGGAAATACCCACAGCACCCTCTAGCCCTTGTGTCCAAGAACCCCTCCTAACCCCAACCCCCAGACGTTGCAGAATCCTTGGCTCCCAGTATCACAGCAACCCCACAGTACCAACCTCAACCCCACCACCCATCATCCCAGCCATCCTCCCCACCCCAGCAACCGCTCCCCCAGCCAAAATGACTGAGCTCAAAGCCACCCTTCCCACAGACTTCTCCAGAGAACCCTCTGATGCGGTTCGATGGATCAAGGCCATGAAGGCCTACTTCTCTATCAACTCCTCGCTTTACAACAATGATCAGACCAAGATCATGACCACCTTGAACAAGATGAGCAAAGGACAAGGAATATCCTTCTCAGAAATGTGGTATGATCATCTTAATGATGGAACCATTGCCAACTCGGAGAAAACCTTCAATAAATTTGTTGCCAACTTCGAGTCCACCTTCTACCCCTTCAACACGGAGGCTACAGCACGCCATGAACTCACCCGCCTCACCCAGAAATCTACTAAACGACCGGACGGAGAAAATGACGACGGCTTTCAAAAATACATCACTGACTTTCAAAACCTCGCTGCCAAAGCCAAGATCTCCGACCAAACCACCCTCATTGACCAATTCTCTTTGGGGTTAGATCAACAATTGACGACCATGATCCTCTCTATGTCCTCCCTCCCCACCACGATAAATGACTGGATTGACAAAGCTAAGACGTTCCATGCTCAGAAAGCTTGTATCGCAGCTCTTCGCAAAGGACATAGGACCCCCTCCTCCTTCACCAGTCGCTCTTCGGCTCCAGACCCCAACGCTATGGAGGTAGATGCAGTTTGTCTCTCCAAACTCACCCCTGCAGAACAGACCAGGTGCTTCAAAGAAGGCCTCTGCCTTAGATGCTGCAAAAAGGGGCACAACGCTCAACAATGCTGTACATTTACATCCTCTACTCCCAGCCTTCGACCCACCACCTCCACCAACCCCTTCAGAAATACCCAACATATCCAATCAACCAACACCTCTGTTGCTCCCCCAGCCAAACCAACCTCCGCCCTTGATACCTACGTAAACAACCTTTGTACTGCTGGAAAAGACGAAGGAGAAATCCTTCAAACCCTCAAGCTCTGTTTCGAAGACACCCCCAAGGAAGAACCTTCATCGGGTTTTCAATAAGGGAAGAAGTAACGACATCTCCTTCCCTCTCCCTAGATATCTCTGCTGTACTCATAGGATTAGCAAATGAACGAACCATGCATCTCCCAGTTCAACTGCAAGCAGGATCTCAAAGCGTTGACACCACCACTCTCATCGACTGTGGAGCCACAAACAACTTCATCAATTCCTCCCTTGTCCCATCTCTTAGATCTGGAATTCGCAAACTCTCTCAACCTCTCACTGCCTATAACGTTGATGGAACTCAAAACCACCAAGGAACCATCAAATGGACCATCTCTGCCCATGTCCTCTTCCCTGATTCATCAAACAAGGAAACGTTCTTTGTAACATCTCTTGGATCCCCTTGCATCATCCTAGGTATGACTTGGCTAAAGAAACGAAACCCTCGCATCGATTGGACAGCCAACACCCTCTCCCTTCAGGACGCTGTGGTACCTCTTTGTGAGAGTCTGCCCTGGAAAGAGGAAGAGGCTGATCCTTACCCACAACACCTTGGAAAGATTACCCTCTCTACTCAACTAGCTCAACAGGAGAAACCCTTGGAACAAGACATCCCTTCCTGGTGTAAAGAATTTGCCGATGTATTCTCTGAAAAGACATTCAATATCCTACCTCCTCATTGCCCTTTTGATCATACCATTGACCTTAAACCCTCCTTCATCCTGAAGATTGCCAAAGTATACCCTCTCAACCCTGCAGAACAAGAAGCATGTCGCTTATTTGTTGAAGAAAATCTCAAGACAGGTCACATCATCCCATCCAAATCCCCTCAAGCCTCTCCATTCTTCTTCGTACCGAAAAAGGATGGCACCCTCTGTCCTTGCCAAGACTATCGATACCTCAACTCCCACACCATTCGAAATGCATATCCCCTCCCTCTCATCACAGAACTCATCGATGATATGAAGGATTCCACCCTCTTTACCAAATTGGACATCCGCTGGGGTTACAACAACATCAGATTACACAAAGAAGACCAGTGGAAAGCAGCTTTCATCACCCCTCTAGGACTTTTTGAACCAATGGTTATGTTCTTTGGTTTTAACAATGCCCCCCCCCACTTTCCAAACTTTCATGAACCATGCCTTCGCTAATATGATCACAGAGCACTGGCTAAAGATCTACATGGATGACATCGGCATACACACCAAAGACGACCTGGAATTGCACCACAACCAAATGAAACGAGTTCTTCTTTGAGCTCACGAACTCAGTCTCTCCTTCAAAATATCCAAATGCTCCTTCGATGCCCCTCAAATGGAATACCTTGGCCTCATTATTGGACAAGGTCATATTCAGATGGACCCAGTGAAACTCAAAGCCATTGACAATTGGAAACCCCCCACCTCCGTCAAAGATGTTCGATCCTTCTTAGGCTTCACAAATTTCTACCGGAAATTCATCCCTAATTTCTCCAACCTTGTAGCACCACTCACCCTTCTCACTCGCAAAGATGAACCTTGGCTTTGGACCTCCCTCCAAGACCATGCCTTCAACGCCCTGAAAGCCTGCTTCTCTTCCTCCCCAGTCCTTTCCTTCCCAGACGTATCTCATCCTTTTTCCATCATGACAGATGCTTCCCTTCTTGCTGCTGGTGCTATTCTCCTCCAAGCAGACACCAATGGAGACCTCCATCCCTATGCCTACTTTTCAAAGACCTTCAGCCCAGCCAAAAGAAATTATGATATCTACAATAGAGAACTCCTTGCGGTCATCCTCGCCCTCCAGGAATGGCGTCAATACCTCCAGGGAACTTCTCACCCCATCACTGTCATCACCGATCACAAAAACCTCTCTTATCTCAAGGACCCTCGCAAACTCTCTCGACGTCAAGCTCGCTGGGCTCTCTTTCTCCAGGACTTCGACCTTCTCTGGCAAGTCACCCCTGGGACCCAAATGGCTCCTGTGGATGCCCTCTCCTGCAAAGACACCGTGGACACCTCCCTAGACAACTCCTCCTCCTCCATCCTCCCCGATCCCCAGATTATTAATGCTCTAGACCTTGCTCTTATAGACCAAATCCACTCCTCCTCCTCCTCAGACCCCCTTGTCCTCCATGCCCTCGAATCCCTTCAAAATGACACCCCCCTCTTTCCTCACTCCTCCCTGAATGACTGGACTTTCAACAATGGTCACCTTTTCTTTCGAAATCGCATGTTTGTCCCCCCCTCCTCCCACTCCTCCCTCCTCCATGCCTTTCATTCCTCCCTCACTACAGGTCACATGGGCTTCTTTCACACCAAAGCACTCCTTGAACGGTGTAGAGCACATAGTGGCTCTACGGTTATATTCTACCATTTTTAATATATGAGACCTCTGATCTTATTTCCTGAATCGTCTGCATACCGTTTTGACCCCTCCTTTCTTCTGCTTAGATATTAGACCGACCGATCCAACTCGGAAACTCATTATGGGTCGCCGCCAACGACCCCTTCAGTCCGAATACCCCTCAACGGGTTGGATCGACGTTACTTTGTATTTTCGGCACGTTTTCTACCTTATTTTTCCATTATCTTCATTTTCGTCTCAGTCGAGCTCACTCAGCAATTCAAAGTTTCATAGTGTCGGTCCGATTATAATCGGCCAACGACTTGTTGACAGGTAGATTTCCGATCTTACCCCCTACCTTGTCTCTTCCTTTAACCCCATTC
>JBBPUN010000132.1:0-22728 GCA_038094715.1 Heimioporus punctisporus | reverse complement strand
AAACACGTACATCGGGCATGCAGAACATGAATAGTACCAAGATTACTAGCTATTTTACTCGTACATAATGGTAGAAAACTACTGGAGATACGTATATAAAAATTGACCTTGTGGTTAGTGATCTTTCGTATACCCCATACTCTCCCATAACCCATGACTCACGACGTCTCCCGAGGGGGTATGGGTTATAAGGGAGTCGACTGTATATAAAATCTCGAGCCCTTTACGCTAGTTCCTACGCGCGAGGTTGCGGACTCTGCGTGACCCTGTGACGTTGCATTTGTCACATTTTTTTCACATCCGCTTTGCATCTTATCACTTCGAATCTTCTCAAGACCTTACACTCAAAGTTGGATCTGGACAGTTTGGCCCACAAAAACGACACCACGCGCATCACGGAGATCCAGGAATTGAAACGTTTCAATTTTCGAGTTTCCTCGATGGCCGTAGTGGTATTCCGTAGGCCAAACCGCCCAGACCCAAAATTTCGAGAATCACACCAGTGACCATAGAATCTTTATAGGTGGGTTTCAAATCATGTCACGGATATCTTTTCTCTAGGGCTAAACTCGCGAGGTTCTAAGAGTACATTTCTTTCAAACCACTCTGCATACATCTAGGGACCTCATGGGCAGCTTGTGTGTAACTCGTGGACCTCTCAAGTGCATCTTACAGGTCTCCTGTAGCATTTCCCGGATGCCTCTTCGTACACCTTTGCTTTCTCACTACTCCCTTCGACCCTTGTGATCTTAGGGTCGCGGAGAGTCGTATGTTTAGCTAGTGGTTCATCACTCCGTGTCCGGAAAGAATGGGATAGGAATATTGAAAAATGATGTGTACGTGCGAATAATGATAGAATTACACATGATAAATACTCTCATGCAACCCGCAAACGCCTACAGACACACACTTAAAGGCCTCTTGCCTCCAGACGGCTTCGGAAGATTTTCTGGAACCCTGGCACGTGGTCAAAGTCCATGAGCGTGTAGTGCTGTCCAGGCACGTCCGTGTACGACGGTTCGCCTCGACTGAACCCTCCCCATGGCTTCAGTTGCTTGTTTAGCCAGTCCTCTTTGGTACCCTTGAGCGGGATGGCGTAGAACACGTCCACAGACGCTAAGGAGCAAGTCAGTAAGGTTGGGGTAAAAAAGACCGATATCACTCACAAACTGAGCTGCTCGGTTCATACGCTTTACCACACTCGATCAGCGAGCCAGCGATGTCAACCCAGTGGTCGAGTTTCTCCGGCGTCAGTTGGAGCTCCTCGAGACGCTCGGGAGGAGACAGGTTCCAGACGACGTCCAATTGCTCCTTGCGAGTCAACGGCCTCAATGACGGTGCGAGTTCGTTCGCATCCTGCTTCGACACGAGGCCGAGGAAGTAAGACAGGTTGAGCATACCGCCCGTCCAGTCGATTTCGTGCATCCGGTCGGCGATGTGCGGAGGAATGTTGATGAGACCGGTGAACTTGACTTCGTCACCCATCGCCTCGAGGCGCTTCGCCACCTCAAACGCAACGACACCACCGTACGAGTAACCGGCGATGGCGTAGGGACCGTGGGGTTGCGTCCGCTTGACGGCCGCGGCGTAGGAGCTCACCATCTCATCCATAGAGCCAAAGAATGGGTGGCCAGGTTCGAAACCACGCGCACGGAATGCGTAGAAGGGGCGCTCGCCGTGGAAGTACTTGGCAAGGTTTACGAAAATAAGAACCTCTCCGACACCAGGGTGAACCATGAAGATCGGGGTCTTGTTCCCGGTGAGGTTGAGGGGTACGATAGGATCGTACTCCTCGGTGCTTGCGTCCTTGGAAATCAACGAGTCGACATACTTGCTCAAGCTAGAGACGACAGGGTGTTTGAGGATCTGAACGGTAGGGATCTCGGGCAGATCGAACGCGGACTCTCCTTCGCGCTTCAATCTGATGACGTCAATAGAGGTACCACCGAGTTCGAAGAAGTTTTCGCTGGCGGATATATCTTTGACATCGAGGCAGAAGATTTCGGCATAGATGCGAGCTAACGTCTTCTCGGTCTCTGTGGAGGGGGCAACAAAGCTGGCACCGCGAGCAATGCTCAACAGCTCCTCTGCACGGGAAATATGCTTGTCGAGATCGCCCTGCTTGAATTGCTTGACAAGACGCGCCCTAGAGAGTTTTCCAAGGGTCGTCTTTTCCATCTGATCGACAGGGATAGGAACGATAAGTTGTGGTGGCAACGTGATCAACTTCACGGAAACATCACGGAGGGCGCGGTGCGTAGCGAAGAGCTTGGCAGGTGCATCTTCAGCATTAAGGTCAAATGTAGGCGAGTAGAAAACGACGAATCCTTCGGTCTCTTGGCCGGGGGCACGGTATGGCGCGACGGCAAGGAATGAATGGGTAACACCTTCGATAGTCTGGAGATGTGTCTCGAGCTCGGGAATACCATACGAGACACCGTGGACGATGACAGTGTCCTTGATGCGCCCACTCAGCCTCATTCTTCCGTTTTCGATGATACCAACATCTCCGGTGCGGTACCAACCACCCTGGACAAAGCTCGAGGACGTTGCTTCGGGGTTGTTGTAGTACCTGACGAAGACCATGGGTCCACGGACTTGAAGTTCGCCACTCTCACCGTCAGGGCGAGGGGTGACGCCGTCGACGGGGTTCACGATCCGCATTTCACAACCAGCGACTGGCGTTCCAAGTTGCAAAAACTCGAATGCGGGAGGTGTAGCCAACACATCAGTAGGATCATAAATGCATCCGGCGCTGAAGAAATGTTAGTTGAATTGAAACACTCCCTATGAATACTATGATCTCACCAAGTCTCCGTCATACCGAAACCAGCGGAGATGACAAATGAGGCGTCGCCATCTTTCGCGAGGCTTTTGAGAGTTCGGGCGAATGCGACGGCAGTGCTACTGACGACCGCCTCGCCACCACTGTTGACACGTCGGAGAGAGGATAAGTTGAATTGACCGAAGAGATCAGTGCGCTTCTCAAGGTCACGAGTGAGCTTGGCAAGTAGGAAGTTGGGTGCAAATGCGAGCTCGATTGACTAAAGTTCCGATCAAGAAACATTAGGTACATAAACCTCGAAAGTGCATAATCGACAAACCTTTTCTTCGATCAATCGAAGGTACCGCAAGGGGTCCGATAAGATGGCGGAGGCATGCACGTGCAGTTGCGAAGCACCGTGAATGAGTGGTGTAATATGCATCTCAAGCGACCCAGCAACGTGGTCGAATCCAACCCCTGTAAAATTGTCAGCTCTGTATCTGACGGGCGAGGAGATACTCACAGTTCATTATCTTGGATTCCAGGGTCAACCCGTAACTCTCACCCTTGGCACGGCAGGCTGCGATAATGGTCCGGTGCGTGTGTACAACCGCCTTGGAGAAGCCGGTGGATCCAGAGGTCAAGAAAAGGATGGCTTCATCATCAGATTTGGGCTGATGCGGAACAAAGTCCGCATCCGAAACATCCGCTGCCTTCAGTTCGGAGAGTAAACGGATGTCAAGACCGGCAATAGACTGGACTTGGTCGGCACCGCTCTCGTTGGTCAACCACGTCGGGGAAGAAAAGAGGTTGTCGATGTGGGCTACGTGACCCTCCTTGTGGGCCTGTTGGGCACTCAAAGCGGGTTGCAAGCAAGGAACGTATCCAGCAAGCAGACAGGCCCATATGGCAGCCATGTTATCCTCGTGTTCTGTGAGGTATACGACGATGATAGAGCCGGTAGGTTTACCCCATGCACGGATTGCTTTGGCTAGGGAGAGGGAATACTGGTAGAAGTCGCGGAACGTCTTTGTTTGGATCGAATCGTCATGGGCGGAGGAAGTAATGAAGCCTAGCTCATGGCTTGGGTATTTGTCTACGACCGACGAAAAAAGATCGAGAAGAGTCTCTGAACCCGAGGCTGGCGAGGAAAAGGAAGCATTAGCCATTGATTAAAATAATAGATAGAGGTTTCAAATAAGAGGTGATTTCTAGTGGATGAGAGAAGATGCAAGGAAGTTGTTCTGATGAGGAGACCTGGGCCCCATACGTGCATCCTTTATACAATATTGAAAACGTCTGGCTGTGTGATGATTTTTCATACATAAGTAATGATAGAGTTTGTCAGCCACTGAGTAACTCACTATCACCCGCGCACAGAGCTGACCGCGCATAGCATGGTCCTAGTCGAAGGCGCTGTTGTGCAACCAATGATGGAAGGAGCCGAACTTCCTTTCATATCGCGCCGCTAAGTAAGGACGACCCTGAGGCCTGAGCAATGGCAATGAATTGGATACCCGTTAGTGATTCGACTTTCGGGCTGAGATCACGGCCATTTCGCTCCACCGACTCATCGGAGCTGCGCCACTTCAACAATCCAGTGTCTGCCAATCAGCTTGTTGATCGACAGCAGAAAAGTATCGGAACCCCAGCGGGTCGTAGCAAAACCCAAATATTGTCTTTGGAAAAGTTAGAGTCCAGACATCGCTCTCAACTTAAACCTATCAACAAACCAGCTCCGAGAGTTTGAGAGTAGTAGCTGTGCTCTAGAGTCCGCTCAAGCACCATTCTGCTCCGCATCTTGGCGACACGTGACACGAATTTTTCACGATGCACTCGGAACTTAAAGTTGAGTTTGTGGCACGGCCAACAATCTTATCCCCAAGAAGCCACTACACGCGCTCTCATAGCCCCATTTCCGATTGATCATCCATTTTCAAGATTACAATATGATAGATTGGTGATGGTCGATGAGCGCTAGGCTTGAGTTGTATCTCCGTATAGGGTTTCTAAATCTCTGATCTTAGCGCGTATGTCTTCTTCGGATCATCAAGCATACAAAATCTGAATCAAGTCAAATAACATAGATTTTTGTCAAACTCGTTTTTGCGAACTAATTTCTTATCTATGTGGTTTAAACCCATAAACAGAGAGACAAGGAAGAAACCTCAAAGCATTGATTTTTTTACAGGCATATTACTGTAGGTGTAGGCAGTGACATTACCGCTCACATGTGCCGATGGATCGATGACCGGTAGTCTAGTGTTGACCCGGATCAATCGAATCATAAAATCGCCCTTCCACCGGTTCCGTCGGTCGTTACTCCTCTCCAAAGGCGAGTCGTTGGCCCGAGCAACAACACCGGTTAAACTATTCATGCCATGGCCTAACTCAGTCCTAAATCCGATAGTCACTTCTGCAAGTTGATCTCACATTCTCCCTTTCTGTAGATGAACCTCCGGAGAACAGCCTCTTTCTACATCCTGGATCCCGGTGTTCTCCACGCTAATATCCGGTCTAGTGGTGCAGTAATGCGGCTGATCATTTGTGGTTACTGTAAGCAACAACACTGCATTCATTTATGTAATTCAAACACGCCATCATCAATTCTCCGTTGGGTAGAGGCCAATTTGAGGACTTATAGTCCTTTCTTAGCGAACCCGAAGGGTCTCCGGTATCTCGGGTATGACTGTACCGTCCTCTTTCGGGGGTAACACCTTTCTCCAATCCCTGAGAGCATTTTCGATTTTAAGGTCGCTGCAAGCAGGTGTGCAGATGGGTATACCATTGTCCAATCCATCCATCTTTGTCATTTATCCAGTGTTAAGCTGAGGTTGGATCGAATTTAGCTTGCAATTGTGTTGGAAGAAGCGGGTAGCTAGGCTTGAAGGCTCACATTCCATCGCTTCACAGGTTGTGTGTATATAAGCTGTGAAAGTCAACGAGCACTGCATCCTCTCGTTTCTAGGCGCTCGCCACGTACCTCATCAACGGCTCATCTTAAGCTATGAACCAAGTGTCGCATTGTGATAATTCGATAATGTTATACTCACAGTCGCTGAGATAAACCGTGCGGTTTGGGAACGCTCGGGAGTAGGGGGAGATGTTCGTCGTCAAGGTGGGTACAACTCGATTGGTCAACGTCTCTTGAGGTGTGATGGGCACTCAAAAAAATGCTACATGACGATAAATGTCCTTACAAGCTTTTCCGATAGAAAGCGAATTTTAGATGGGTATAGGCACGGAGCCGTGACGGTTTGGAATGCGGAAGACCGGATACACAGACTTGTCGCAACTGGGGACAGCAAGAAAACCATTAGCAGCGGCATCGAAGAGAATGTCAAGGTATTATGTCGCATCTACGGGTAAAATAATGGACTCACCTGGAGGAATCGCAAATGCGCTAGACTAACTGAAGGAACGAAATGTATGGTGTATGGATTCCTGGGAGCAACCCTGCATGCGGAACTTGTAATATCCGCACGTGTAACGTTGCGAGTGGTGTGTTTATCTTTGGTCCAAGACTAGTCACGAAGCCTATTCTGACCAAATGCGTGGCATACTACGGGTGAAAATTAGGTTTATTGTACCATAAAGGTTGGTTGTCATGACGGTCAGCCCTTGAGAGTGACTGGCAGAGAAAAGGAAACGTGATCGCGTGATCCTTGATAGGTCCAGAGGTGTCCTTCGCGACAAAGACAAAGCGGCGCGTATCTATTATCCGGGTCGATGATAATTAGGTTCAGACTCTCATGTGTTACCGTCACAGTCATCGTAGTGCGACATCAATACCTAGTTTTGGTAGCGGGCTCGTCTTGGTGGTTGGTAGCACTCGAACCGACCGAGTTCTTCAGTAAATTTTGCAAGACTGAGGGAGTAGGGTACGGGAATAGATGATTTTATGTGTATACGAGAGGAAAGGCCTAAGGGACAAAGAATCCGGTCTTTGACAACGAACTGAGATACTCCTTTCATGGTGGCTGTGCCCGTTATGCCTGTCGGCGGCTACTATAGTACAGCTTTTCGAACCATAGTAGTGCATATATAAACATCGTCTGCCGCGTCTCTGTGAGTTTTCGCTTCTCTCCCAACTATGACCACATCTCCCAGCACTTCAAAGCAAAACACGCAAGCCCCGAGTACTTCAGCATTCTCATTTGGAGCAGTCGGCTCGGTCTCTAAAGCGACTCCGTTTTTTGGCTCAGCCTCTTCAACCACGCAAAGCGCCGCTGTCTCGCCCTTTTCTGCGTTCATTGCTTCCACGCCTGATGCCACCAGTTCCCCCTTTTCTGCATTGTCTGCGACTACTGCAACCCCTTCCCCATTCAACGCTCCTAGTTCGACCGCTTCCGCATTCACTCGGACCAGTACATTTTCTTCTACACCCCAAACAAACGTCTCGGTTTCTCCAGCGGCAACGGAGACTGGTTCGACCTCCGCGACGTCCGAAGCGACGCACTCGGCATCTAGTTCGGCCTCTTCTATTCTTACAACTGATTCCTCCAATTCAGGAGCTTCGACCTCTGTCGATGGTTCCCAAGATGAAGCAGGCGTAGGACTCGCGGGCCTTGGGAACGCGGGCAACCGAAGAGAAATGCTTCAGTTGATCAATCGACTACGTGACACTGGGTTCGAATACCTTTTCTCCTAGCTGTCTTCTTAGGAAACGTTAATTCATTTTTGTAGCGTGCAAACAGACATCGACTTGCCGATGATTGCGGTTATCGGAAATCAAAGTGCAGGAAAGTCATCCTTGATTGAATCCATCTCTGGAATCACTCTACCCCGGTCCTCGGGGACCTGCACGAGGTGAAGGTTTGGTGCCAACTACATAAATCATGCTCATACTTATACAGGTGCCCCACTGAGTGCAAGCTTTCTCATTCTGATTCGCCGTGGAAATGCTTGGTAAAACTTCACTTTAGCACGGATGCCAAAGGCCTACCTATCCCTGTCAAAGTCGTTCCTTTTGGCGGGCCTATCACCTCGAAAATACATGTCGAGGATCGTATAAGACGTGCCCAGCGTGCTATTCTCAATCCATCCAAAGATCCCAACACTTTCCTTCTTCAGGACGACATCTCGGATACAAGCGAAGTTTCGTTTTCTAAAAACTATGTCTCGTTGGAGATTAGCGGTCCACAACTCACCGACCTTTCGTTCGTGGATCTCCCTGGTTTGATTGCGAGCGTTGGGAGGGCGGGAGATGAGCGCGATATTGAGCTCGTCAAATCGTTGGTCACTTCGTACATTGAAAAACCTAGCTGTGTCATTCTGCTGACGGTTGCTTGCGAGAGTGCGTATTATATCTTGTTTCATTTCTTTCGAGTTGCTGATGGCCTTACCAGCCGATTTTGAGAATCAAGGCGCACATCATCTCGCGAAGCAATATGATCCGGAAGGGATACGGACCGTCGGTGAGTAGTTTTATTATATATTCTGTCTACTTTATACTTACACTTTTAATAGGTGTTCTCACAAAACCTGATCGTATTCCTCAAGGCGACGAACCCTCATGGATTAAGATCCTCCGAAACGAAACAGAACCTTTACTTAACCACTGGTACTGTGTCAAACAACCGTCAACGCAGGATGTCTCAAAAGGAATATCATGGGAAGAGGCGCGTAAACGAGAGGAAGAATGGTTCAGTTCCACCAAACCATGGTCTACGCTTGAGCCACAGTATCAACGATTCCTGAGAACCAGCTTCCTAACGGAGAGGTTGAGCCTTATCTTAGCAGAGCTCATCGCAAAGAGGTAGGTTGACTGTTGTTGTGATCAGGGTCATTTTGATCACTGATGACTGAACTTGAAAGACTCCCAAAGATTCAAGAAGAGTTGATGAGTGCAATAGACGACACGTATAAAAAACTAAGTGTCCTCCCGAGAGCGCCTTCCTCTGATGCTGTTAGCGAAGTCTTTCAACACATCCGAAGTTTTGTCCGAGACCTGGACCGCCGTGTGGAAGGCACCCCAGAGGAGAATGGACTGCTTCAGACTATTCGTCCACATCAGGAAGGATTCAAGATTGCGATACGGTGCACCGCTCCGAACTTTGTGCCCTGGGACAAGAAAACACTAAAGGAGCTTCCCAAGCCGTCGTTTCTTTCCGAAGAGGATCCGGAAGAAGACCCATCCAAAACACTTTTCCGATTCAGCAAGCAGATATTTATTGAAGACGTCCAGAAGCGAGCTCAAGAGTGAGTTCTCCTTGGCCTTTCTGTGATGTACCTTGACCAAGATATCTTCAGTGCGCGCACTCGGGAGCTCCCCGACAACTATCCTTTTGTCGTTCAATGCGCCTATATCAAGCAAATCACGCAGCAGTGGCGTGGCCCAGCGATGATCCTCTATGAGAATGTTTATATGGTTCTCAAAGCTGATTTGGAGAAACTTGTCGAACGTCACTTTGTGAACATGGGAAGTAACAACGCTAGACGAGCTATTCTGTTAGTAACGGCTCTCTTTCGAGCGCCGTCGAGACTGATTACGATAAAGAATGATTGTCAACGAACATCTCGATAACGCGGCCAAGCGAACGAAGGAACGAATCCAGTGGTTGCTCGACGTCGAGGGAAATCCGACGACGTTCAATACGCACTATTATTCCGACTACAAGGAAAAGTTTTTGAACTATTATCGAGCTGCCCGGGACGACAGCAATTTGGTAGACAAGCTTCGACTGACGCTCCAAAAGAAACGGTCTACGGGTAACGAGTATGAAACGCAGATCAACAGGGCTCTATCCGCCCTCGCCGAGCTAGGCATCTCTGTTCAAGAGACGGATCTACCCAAGTTACTCCCTCCCGATCCGATGGAACCCGCGCTGAACATTATGGCGAGCGTGCGCGCCTACTTTCAAGGTAATAATGATGCTTGTGAAATTTGTTCGAGCTGACCCGCATTACGTTCCACAGTTGCGTATAAGCGGTTCACGGACATGGTACCGATGGCGATCGACCACGAGATGGTGCTCGGGATACAACACGGGATAGACAAGTTCCTTCAGGAAGAACTCAAGATCACGGGTCCGGACGGGCAGAAACGGTGCAGGGGCATGTTGGAACAGCCAGCGACTATCGTGATGGCGCGCCAGGAGCTTCAGGCAAAAATGAACAGACTGGACGCTGCACGGGAAAGGTTGAGGGAGCTCATGTGAAGTTGATGGTGGTCATGGGTGTATTGTTCTATTAGGAGGATGGTGTGAGTAGGCGCTCACAGTCAGGGTAACGAGCTGAATAGTGGAATAAGCACATGGAAATTATGAAGGGTCACTTGCGGTACCTTTTCGATTGACACGAAATGGATACATCCAGCAGTGAAGGATCCTAACCATGACGAATCATACAGTGTAAAACTAAGACTAGGCGCCGGCGCTGACTGGATATTTCTCCAAAAGTCACCTCGACTGATGTTGTCGCCTCGTATGCCTTAAAATATTTTGTTCGTCATACAGACAGTTTCCATTCAATTTACAACGCGTACACGGTGCGTACTACAGGCACACGACAACGACACAAACCATTCCACCGCGCATGTTTACTTTAGTCGATTACGTAGTTGTTGTCAGGAATGACCAAGAGCAAGGTAGGGGCATCATCGTCGTATCTGTCAATGAAGGCGACCTCGCGGGCGTTCCTAGCCCAGGTATCGCTCGCCCCAGGTGCGAGAGCATAAAACGCCTCGGAACCATCCGAATTGGACTGCGAGGTGACACGGACGTAGATGGTGGAGCTCCTGTTGTTGGTGATCTGGACAGTACCCATTGTGCTGAGCTGCTTTTCGTCAGTATACGATACGAACTACATGGTGACACCACGCATACCTGGATCAAGTATAGTCCGGGGTGAGTATAAAAGCGATTTGAATGACTTTTAGTAGAGCCTAATAGTAGATCATGGGATGTGCGTGCGCGTCAAGGACTGTGGCTTACTAGGTGCAACTGGGTTGTTTCCTGGGTTTTGAAGAGTACACTGCCGCCTTTTTATCACTTTCTGTGACCCATTTTCCCCCGTAAATTCACACTCCTTCATGTCATGCTTGAGGTGATCCAACGGGGAACTAAGTTGAACATGTGATGTCCCGATGGAGATGAGTGTCAGCCTTTCTTCTTCGCACTTAAAAAGAAGGGTATTGATGACAGTAACCCACCCGCATCTAGAACGACGGTGAACTTGGCACAATTGAACTGTTCAATCGCGTCATTCTTCGCAAGTATTGAAAATAGGGGAACTTAAACGGCTCACTTTATAGACATGCCAAAATGGTCTGAATACAGCTGCTTCGTCACTCTCGTAAAGATGGTCGAGGTCGACGTATTCGTGAAGCATGTGTTCTCCGATCAGAATTGCGTGTTCTTGTATGGCATCTAGTCCCGAAAAAGTCGGTCAGTGCTTCTGTTCGCTTCAAGTCCAAGTTGTTCTCATTGATAGTGCTCACCGCGAGTTTGTGATGTCGCAGGAGGCTACATTCGTTGCGGGCCGCACCGGTTTCAACGTGCCAATTAGCACTTCGCGGAGATACTAGTGTGGAAGATCATCAACTCGAAAGGTTCAGCGTGTTTACAGTTTACCGTACCCGATCCGAGACCCGTCGATGTTTCTCTTTGCTTCAGAAGCTCCCAAATGCCGCCGTCTGTTATCTGGATTGCTACTAGTCATGTGGACTATCGTGTGTCCTTGACATCTATGGATAGTCTCGCTATTGCTTCTGGTCTTGTCTGGGACTTCGGAGGTACGAGAGCCTGCTTAAAAATTCGACCCTTGGTATGTCGAAAGTAACTTCTATGCAAGTAGCGGTTTCTAACTACGTGTACTCATGTTTCGTTTCTATACTTCACTCACGCATTGCAGTCGAGAAGAACAGTCCATTAATCACTGGGGGGCGAGAGGTGGGTGCCTCTTTGACCATGAACATATTTTTTTCCATCGACCAAAGGAGTAATTTAGTGTTGCACAAAGTGGGGTAATAGGCACCAGAGGCACGGATACCAGGACTCCTATCACACGCTGACGATTGCCCCAACTCGACTCCCCCTATATCCGGGACGGAGCAGATAAGGGAGGGGAACATGTGCTCGTACCTATGCTGATATTGAGATCATCCTTGTCGCATCCCCAAAGATCTCGCTGGGTGATTTTATCCCGTGCACCAAGCGAGAGTGTATCACGAGTGTTGATGAAACGTAAATAGGATCTCCATATGGCTGACAATACTCACTGGTTCGTCCTTCTATAAGTTTTCCAGGACCTTTTCTGTGGATTTGGTGTGCTGGGGCACTTTACATAACAGTATCCATGTGCTCATGAATGTGCTAGCACTTCAAGAGATGTGTCATAGCGACACATTTGGTTGGGCCGCGCATCAGCCAACCAAGAGGAGATTATCAAACGTGAGGACCATAATATTTCAACTCGTCGCACGTTCGACGGTGATCACGAGTGCCGTCAACTCGTTGAATATATTTCTCTTCTTAGTGTGCATGGTACGTAGATATCTTTGGCTACCGTGTGTCATTCGAACGAGTCCTAATCCCCTAATCACACGATTTAATCACTCCAAGTTCCCCGTTTTCCAGATAAGTTGATCTGGATGGTCATTCGCACCCTCTTTTTACAAGAAGGGGTGTGTACCGATCTCCATCAAGTCTTATTACATGACTCCAGGTCGCCGCTAGTTACCTCAGTGACACGAGGTTCGATCAATGCGAAGAGTAAGAGGGGGCGTGCTGAGGGATAAATAGGCCACCATATCCTCCACAAGCACTTCAGGAAACAGACCAAACTGCCTCCAGTGAGTTTCACCCTGCTTCTCGAGCACTCTTCTCTTATACACCTGCGCCTGGCACGAATCAGGCTTTTACTGTGCCCATATTAGTATCTTGTCCAATCCCCTTTGTCTTTTACTTGATTCAGGTATGGCACAATACTGTTACTGTATGCTGGCCTGAGCACTACTAATGGCGGGGAACACAGCGCGATGGGTACCGTCGAAATCGTAAACAACAGAAGCTCTGTTACCTATGTCCGTGTCACCTCGAAATCCAATTCGGATGGATCAGAAGCTTTTTACGCAATTAATCCTGGTGCGACTGAGACGTGGAGCAGGAATGATCGCGAGGTCGCATTCATCGACAGACACGATGATGCTTCTCCCTCTTTGCTGCTCGTCCAGCCTGACAACACCTACTATATCAATTGAACCAATGTTTCATGTCCTGTTTTCGTGTAATTGTAGTATATGTAGTGTTTGGAGGTGAAGAGTGTTGAATGAATGACAATGTACGGTGTCCTAAGCCCTTGCCGTTGTAACACGACCAGCCAGCGCGTCAATACCACAAACGGTTTTTAGTGCATCGTTCATGCCGCCCATTTCTACGGACATTATGGACACCAAGGGACACAGAGGAAACTACGAGTCGAAACACGGATTGGTGCATATCAAAGTGAAAATGTGCAGAAACCTTCCTCCGCAAAGTCAACTTCAAATGAGCTCCCTCAACTTGTCGCGCGCGGCGTACAGTCTCTTCATCTTTTCCTGAATTTCCTGACGGGCCATGACGACGCTGATCGGCTGCTCCAACATGGCCCTGCAACGCTTCTGCCCATCCTGACCGGTGATCCGGAGTTCCTCCTGAAGGAATTTATCCATCCCGTTCCGAATTCCAAGTACCATTTCATGGTCGATGGCCATCGGGACCATGTCCGTAAACCGCTTGTAGGCGACTGTATGCGACTGTTAGATCGACGTCCGACTCTCGCGAACACGGTCTTTACCTTGAAAGTAGGCTCGAACACTCGCCATGATGTTAATAGCGGGGGCCATCGGATCCGGAGGGAGCAGCTTGGAAAGGTCAACATCGCGAGCAGAGATGCCAAGGTCTGCGAGAGAAGACAGAGCGTGGTTGATTTTTGCAGCCTCATCCTTGGTCCGGGCCGCCGGTCGCGTCAATCGAAGTTTCTCAGCTAGATCGCCATCGCCCCGGGCAGCTCGGTAATAGTTCAAGAACTTGTCCTTGTAGCTCTCGTAATAATGGGTGTTGAACGTCGTCGGGTTGCCCTCGACATCGAGCAGCCATCGGATCCGTTCCTTCGTCCGTTTGGCTGCGGAGTCGAGGTGTTCATTAACGATCATCCTGAGGAAGGGTCAGTTCTCGATGCGAGGAAAATGGGATTAAGGCAACTCGCAAGATCGTGCGTTTCGCATTTCCGTTACCCATGTTTACAAAGTGGCGTTCGACGAGTTTCTCTACATCCGCCTTGAGAACCGTGTAAACATTTTCGAAGAGGACAAGTGCCGGGGCTTCCCAATGTGCCGTAATTTTTTTGATATAACCGCGTTGAACGACGAAAGGATAGTAATCGGGGAGCTCTCGAGTTCGTGCCCTATTAATGTTTTAGTTAGAGTACGTCGGCAAGATACACGAGAAAACTCACTCTTGAGCTTCCTTGAGGACTTCATCGATATAGATCCTGTTGATTCGAAGGTGTCCTTCGGAAACATCGTTGTCTTGTTCCTCCTCCGAGAGAAAAGATGGCTTCCCGAGTTCTTTTTGAGACGTTTTATCTTTATCCCAAGGTATGAATATCGGAGCAGTTTGACGTATCGCAATTCGGAATGTTTCTTGATGAGGACGAATGCACTGAAGCAACCCATCCACTTCCGGCGTGCCCTCAACATGACGATCAAGGTCACTGCCAAAATTTCGAATTAGCTGGAACACCTCGCTGACGACGTCAGAAGAGGGAGCGCTCGGGAGGGCTGTCAACTTTTTGTAGGTCTCCTCGATTGCGCCTATCAGTTCCTCTTGAATTTTTGGGAGTCTTTTTCGCGTTCAATCGTTAGCGACTGAGATGTCCGCGAGCGAACTACCTACCTCTTCGCGATGAGCTCCGCCAAGATGAGGCTCAACCTTTCCGTCAGATAACTCGTCCTCAGGAATCGCTGATATTGCGGCTCGAGCGTGGACCATGGCTTGTTGGAGGCGAACCATTCATCTTCCCGTCGACGCGCCTCTTCCCATGAGATTCCTTTCATGACGTCCTGAGTCGACGGCTGCTTCACACAGTACCAGTGATTCAATAAAGGTTCCGTTTCATTTCGAAGGATCTTGATCCATGCGGGTTCATCGCCCACTGAAATGCGATCGGGTTTGGTGAGGACGCCTGTTCAGAAGCGTGAGCGTGGACGAAGGGATACATAATAATGCCGCTCACCGACGGTTCGCTTCCCATCCTGGTCGTATTGCTTCGCAAGGTGATGCGCTCCTTGGTTTTCGAAATCGGCTGGCAGACAAAACCGTCGTCAGCGGCTTGGAAACGAAATGCACGGCAAAGAACTCACTTTCGCAAGCGACCGTCAGTAAAATAACACAGCTGGGTTTTTCAATGTACGACGTGACTAATGACTTGACGAGTTCGATATCGCGCTCATCGCCGGCCCTCCCAACGCTCGCAATCAAACCAGGGAGGTCCACGAACGACAGGTCAGTCAGCTGGGGGCCACTTATCTCCAACGAGACATAGTTTTTTGAGAACGACACCTCGCTTACATCTGAGATGTCATTTTGGTGGAGGTAAACATTCGGGTCTTGGGACGGATTGAGTATGGCACGCTGTGCACGCCGAATACGATCCTCGACGGCGGACTTCGAGGTGATGGGGCCACCAAAAGGGACAACTTTGACGGATATAGGTGCCCCCCTCGCATCCGTGCTAAAGTGGAGTTTTACTAAGCACTTCCACGGCGAATCGGAGTGAGAAAGTTTGCACTCGGTGGGGCATCTGTGAAGAGTATGTTAGTAACAAAAAAATTCGGAGGGAAAAGCGCTTCACCTCGTGCACGTTCCTGAGGAACGCGGAAGGGTAATTCCAGAGATAGATTCGATAAGACTAGACTTCCCGGCACTCTGGTTGCCGATTACCGCGATCATGGGCAAATCGATGTCGGTTTGAACGCTGAGACGAATGGTTAGCAGTAATCAAGGGCTTGAGATGAATTTTACCCAGTATCACGCAAGCGATTGATCAATTGCAGCATGTCCCGTCTGTTTCCGACGTTTCCCGGACCAGCGAGCCCGACCGCTGCTTCTTCAGCTTCAGCAGCGTTATCGACAACGCTCGCATTGAAAGCGCCAATCGAAAGTTCCGAGGAGTTTGGCGTAGTGAAGGATGATTGAAAAGACCCCATGACGGAGTCCCGGTTTCGCGTCTTCAATTTGCCAGGAGTTACGAGCGTCTTCATGATGTACGAGAGATATCGTGTGAGGGGACGTAGGGGCGATTTATATAGGCTGCTCCAAGGGCTCTGCGGTTCCATACAAGTATCCTCGGGAGTCGGAGGATGGCTCCACAAAGCATTCGTGGATTTCCGCGCGCGGAACCAGATCGGGATCTATCTCCATACTAATTACCCTGGCCGTTTAACCACTTTGTCGAACGGAGTTGTCAAGCCAACCTAAGGGTATCTTCTTATTTTGATTCGCTCCCCGTTATGCGTTGTCGCCGCGAGCTGTGGCCTTGGCGGATAGGCGTTGCACAAAAAATCATCGATCAATTGGTTTGATTCCTGTAACGCCATGAGTTTGTACCCGCACAGCTAACCTTGACCACAGTGCTCACATAGCATGGATGACGTCTGATTTGCTATTGGTTGTAGAGCTTCTGAACGAAAATTAGTCGTCAAAAATAAGGACGGTGTCCAGGCTCGTAACGTGGACAATTTACCAATTTCGAACACGAGAAAGCAGCACTTCGCAACTTTTTCCTCGTTCGACGTGCCCAAGAGTGTCTTAGCACGGATGGGTCTCACTTTCAAGTAACATGGAAACTCAAACTTGCCCGTCGTTTGTCCAGTCGACCACCAAGGCTGGTCTATTCCACTCGACTTCTAACTTCATGCCCAGATCGCTTTTACACGGCTAGAGAAACATAGTCAAACTAGGGATAATGAAGTGTCGTGGGCAGTTATCAGGTGAGCCGACATCGGTGCGACCCGCTCTGAAACTCTGCTCACCTAATAAAAGCCTTCTCTAAGCGTTCGCATGCGGTCTTCCGAGCCATAGCCTGTCAACGCCGACATGCCTGGCCCGTTCATCGAATTTCTGCTGCGTTTCATCGCCTCATCCGTGCTCGTCGCATTATTTTTAACACTCTCGGGATCTCTCGCGTCGTCTGTAGGCTGAAATTCGTCAGAAAGAAAACATTATATACGTTCTCCGGAGCAGTAACTGCGATGTATAGCATACCATTGCTGAAGTTAGCATCTGACCAAGAGGCTTCTGCGCTCGAAGGGGTCTGTAATTGCACAGCCTCCGATTATATAATCGTGCGTCTTTTCCAATAGACGTCAGCGTAGAGTTACTCTCGTTTGTTTTTAAAGACTTTTCTGCATCTTTCTCTCACTTTAAAATGTTAGGCGGTGATAGATTGATCATTTACCTATTTCCCTTTACCACCTATACGTGCGGTGACCTGCCGTGATACACTGCACACGACTTCCATGAAATATCCGCCACTCCAATGCCCAGGGTAGCTACTCGCAACTCGACTTTCTAGTCGTTCCCAACCAGTCATACGTAAGTGGTGTGTGTCGCAACTGATAAGGGTTTGCGCCGTCCATCGAGGAACCCAGCTACCGGATTTGGAGCTTCCCTTCTTGTGCTCCCGCGAGAGGAAGACTCGTGGCATGCGTCAAATGCGAACCGGGTTGATTAGGTCAGTTGTACAGCGATGGTCGTGGTCTCGATGCGTTCTGAACGTTCTCGCATATCTCACGCAAACGAGAGGTTTAGTTGCTCTCTTTTGGAAGAAAACGGATTTATCACCACCTTTCCTCATCAGGCCTCATGATACGACACCGTTCCCGGAATTGTATAGTATATTTGTGAATTTATGCTGTTCCTTCATTTGCCATAACCCGTCTGAGCGTACTCCAAGTACATAGGTTGGTAGGGTTACCTTTACAGGACTTACTGAAAAAGGTGTTTGTAACGTGTTTTTGGACGTCTAGGGCATGTACGAATGAGCGTCGCAAATCGACTGTGTCGAGTAGGTGGATGATATTGATCTTCGGTCACAGATGGGTCGAAAAGTGATCGTGACAGGTTAAACGACAGTCCTAGTAAGTTTTTCGAAGTTCACTTATCTCAGCATCGCTTTATTATTGTCTTACAGGACAAAAACTTGATCTGCATGCTCAGAAAGGTGTTTGGATAAGCTTGAACGTCTCATTCTTCTTGTCGATGGCAGTCAATAGCGTTGCCTTTTCTCAGGGAATAATTTGTGTGCGTTGGCTGTCACTTCGCTTCAGGGTAGACACTCTTGTTTCATCGTGACTGCGCTTGACGCACAAGCCTTGCGATCCCGTGAAACGCGAGGGGGGTCATTTGCCATTCCCTGAACGACACAACGTGAATGAAGCAAACTCGCTCACCTCTATCCATTTCTCTAGGACATCGTGAATCGTTTTGTCGACGTCATGACTTGCCTCACATCCGGTACTATCCTTGAAAGAAGGGAGAGATGAACCGGAGAGCTGTGGTGCTCTCTGCCCGAGGACAAGCTGGACAAGGTAAGGGTGTGGCGCCTTGGAAGTCGTGCGTGGCTCTTGGTATGTCCCTAACTACAGCAGGTCCAGGGTTTTGAACCTGTTGGGTGAGGTATAAAGGCACCTCGGGCCGAAAGTGGTCATCCCTTCAAATCTGCTTTTCTGGGAACCCGCCCTGAACTTCATTGCAATTGTGCAGACCCGATTAGGAGCGCAAAAATAAGGACGATAAGACAGTAATGAATGGTGATAGCGAGGGTCAAAGGTGAGAGAAAGACCGAAGCTGATGCCAACATCAACTCGAGTTCGACGATAAAATTGGTACCCTTTCTCGCAACGTGCAGTAATTATTTCTGCAATCTTGTTTCGTTTGACTTTTTTCGCCCTATCTATGGGCGTTATTTGATACCATCATCTTGCCAAGACTTATCTTGTAGAACGCCCAGACGAGAGTTTTGAGTGACCATAGCGGTCGCGTTTTGTCCAATACGGCGGGCTCTTCAACTGCGAACTATCTCTTCCTCAGTTAGCCAAGATCTTCAATGCCAGATCAATGTTCTCTCCCGAGTGGCGCATCACAATTACGACGCGCTTAATGAAGAGCGCTGCACGACCCTGTCGGCTACTGATCGCGCATGATGTGCATCCAAGACCCTGACGAACTCGGGAGGAGTCGTAGCGATGCCAGGATGATGCTTCGTCGACCTGTCGGTGTCTTCGCTTCCGATGACCCTAACTTCGACCCCACCTTATTTCTGCACGCGCCAGACTAACTCTTTTTTATTCTCACCAATATGAGTGTCGAGCCTATCTTGATGCGCAAATGTGTCAGCGTTACATGCAGTGAATAGATCATGCTATCAGTTGAAGTTTTTAGGCTATCACTCAAAGTCGGAGGACTTTGGATGATTTAGGCAAACAAGTGAGCCCTAACGGTGAGGGCGAGAAATGTTGGTAGAGACTTTCTTGCAATTCTAGAACGCTCTGCGTTGGCACGATGACAGGCCTCTTTCAATCGTCTTATTACTGTAGTTATAGAAGGGCGTTTCAATACAAGGTGAATATAGTGGTGAAAAAAACGGTTTCTGGCTTTCACTCTGCTATCATAGGTCCAAATGGATTTCAGTCTGATCATGTTTGTATGGTGTGACATCGTGCCACTTGTAAGAGAGCTGTGAGGGACGGCACCACTTCAGACTGCAGTTCGCCTGACGGGTGTGACAGCTGGTCGGGCCCCTGGACCGAGTGACTGCGATGGCGCGTCAATGTGATTACGTTAGCGCTACGAGTGTGGTATGGTGAGGCTTGTGTTAAGCTAGCAGGGTGCCAGGTGTAGACGAGGCGAGGGGCGAGATAGAGCAGAGCACAGTGGGAACTACATACCCCACCCGCTTGCTCACGCTTGGCCGCAAGAAGGACCGCTCTAAAATTCAGCATACATTCATTCATTTTCCCACGATAAGTTCCGCTTGTGGGGTAAACCGACACCACCATCCATGCTATTATTGAAATTCCTGAAGCGAGAAAAGGTCGTAGCTAGTTTGTTCTTCGAATCACGGTAGTGAGCTTTCTGTCTGCTGTAATTTCAAGTGCCCAGGTACCGAGCATACAATAACTTAGATGGCGCTTCAAGGAATCCCACACAATCTGCGCACGTCTCGATATCATTTCCGCTCGATCGTGACAAGTTGGTATCGGAATCGTCCGTAGGAATTTGTCTCGAAACGATATAATAGGAGTCGATCCTGGCAATGGCAACTCATCCAATCCCCTACGATAAACCTGATGGAGCTGTCTGCTTCCAACACGCAACTCGCAGCATTTGTTGCACTTGCAGTGGTTTCTGTCGATATTATTCGGCGCCTCATTCGTAATCGCATTGAGAGGAAGGGCTATCCTCTGCCTCCTGGACCGATGCCGCTACCGTTCTTGGGAAGTGCCTTGTCCGTAAACATGCGGGACCCTTATAAGACGTATACAGAATGGCGGAAGAGGTACGGTGAGTCACATAGCAACAAGCTGGCGGAAGAAACAGTCCTGAGGAGACGCTCACAGGGGATATTATATATGTCCGACTTCTGGGTATGGACGTCGTAGTCCTTAACTCGACTTCTATTGCGACGGAACTGCTCGAGAAACGGGCATACTCTGATCGACCTTTCATAGCGACTCTTAAACCGTGGGTAATGCATTTCCAGAACTTGATCTCGACGTCATCGATCATCGCTCTCTAGGTACGGTCAGGATGTAGCATTTGGCTTTCGGCCGTGCGATGATCACTTGAAGACCTGCAGAAAAATACTCCACCAAACGTTTCGTCCCGATGCTATCGCTAATTTTCATCCAACCCTACTTCGCAAAGCCCGGCAGCTAGCCCTGACCATCATGGATAATCCCAACGATTATGTTTCCCACTACGCAAAGTAAGTACGGTCGATTTTCGTCCTTGCTGTAATTTTTCCCGAGCATGCTGTAGATTTATCTCCTCGTTGACCATGTGCTCGATCCACGGTTACGATCCGATACCACAGTACGACTCGTTGGTGAAGATTACGTTCGATTTCCTCGATGCGTCGCTCCCGGAGATAATGCCTCAGAAGGCGGTTCTCCACGAGTTCTTCCCGTTCTGTGAGCGTCGGTGTGCATGTGATAGATTTTTTAATCGACGTTGTCATAAAAGTGCTTCACATCCCCGACTGGCTCCCCGGGTCGTCGATCAAGCACGAAGCAAGGAGAGCTCGTGAGTTGAGTATGAGTCTGGTCGAGGAGGTGTTTCGGTACCCCGAGACCCGGAGGCATGTGGTGCGTTCGTTCCCTTTGTTGTGAACAAAAAAAATGGGATACGTTCTATACTCGTCTCGTCTAGGAATCCAAGGAGGCCATCGATACCTCGATGATTTCGAGTCACAATATATTGATGGAGACGTTCGACGAGTCAAACCAGCTGAAACACAAACAAGCGCTCAAAGATTCCGCTGTGACCGCATTCTTGGGTGTGTGGAAAGATGTATTATTGACTACAAATCGATAAAGTTGTTTGCAGCCACTTTTGGGACGGTTCGTCGTACGTGCTAGTGTCAGATCTACGTTTTCAATGTGCATGCAGACGACGGCTGCCTTGATGTCGTTCACGCTTGCGATGGTCAGGCATCCGCACTTCTGGAAGCGTGCGCAGACATATATCGACGGTGTCGTTGGGACAGAAAGACTACCCGACTTTGGTGATAGACAGGCTCTGCCGTACATCGATGCAATCATGCGCGAGGCGTTGAGATGGATACCACCTGCCCCTACTGGTGAGATCTGGTTTCCGCTGGGTTATAATTTTTATGTTCGTCCTCTAGGCATTCCCCATGCGACAGCGACGAGCGACATCTACGATGGTTTCTACATTCCCAAAGGTATCCAACTTTGTCCGTGATTATATATATATATCAAGTTTGTTGTACAGGGGCGACTGTGCTTGGGAACATCTGGTACGAGATGGATTGGTTTCTGGCTGGCTTCGTACAAGTATGAAACATCCTCTCAGGGCGATGACTCGCGACGAGGGTCGGTACCCTGATCCAGAATCGTTCATCCCTGAGAGATTCCTGGACGCCAAAGGGGGTTTGACGGACGACGTGATGGAGTATGTTTTTGGATTTGGTAGAAGGATATGTCCAGGAAAGTAGTCACTCCTCGTCGCATGACACGTACACCAATCATTGACGTGTGGACAGGTCGGTACAGTGCTGATGCGACCCTGTGGATTGCGATGGCAACATTGCTAGCGACATTCGATTTCGATCGTGCCAAGGACGTAGACGGAAGGGAGTTCGAGTTTGAGGTAAACTATACGGGTCGGTGAGTTGGATCCTTCGATATCGTTCGCTATATTAAGGTTGCTGATGCTATGTTTAGCCGTATGTTAACCTTTCCGTGCTCTATTACTCCAAGGACGCACGTCACAAAGGACTTTATTAAACTGGCTACCAATTGAAGGGCTTTGGATCCGAGGGTCTAATACACAGTTCGCTGGTGTCTCCATGTGTTGACTAGCATACTGGCAAGACGTCATGTACGACCGTGTTGTGCACAAGGAACAGGATTGTCTGACTTTCCATACAATCTAAATTCTCTCGAGGTCTCGCGTCAGTGAAAAAAAAAAATCCAATTGACGGTCAACAGGCGACTTCTCCCAATTGCTATGGTATCGTACCGGCAAATGGACGGAACGGGACCACGAGAATGCATAATATGAAAGGAAAAGTAACACGAGTGTTGAGAATGTAGACTTCGTACTACATCTCTCTTAAGACTTTCTTATTCCTAGTCTAATAAAGATGTCTACTGACTAATCAGTGACACATGACTAGAGGAATCTAGAACATCACATGACATATCACATGTCTTGTCTAGAACATTCCATGTTCCA
>JBBPUN010000131.1:0-22774 GCA_038094715.1 Heimioporus punctisporus | reverse complement strand
CACCCATCCATCCATCCATCCCTCCTCCTCTACCCATTGTGGCCTCTGGCTCTCACCCCTTCCAGTCCATCTCCTATGACCTCATCACAGGCCTTCCCTCTCCTCCAGATTTAACTTGGTGTTGGTCATGGTAGATCACACCTACAAGGGGGGTATTTTCTGCCCTATCAATGACACAGTGACTGCTGAAGGAATTGCCAAACTTTTCTTTCACAATGTCTACAAAAGGTTCAGCCTCTACAATAAAATAATCTCTGATTGAGGCCCCCAATTTGCCTCTGCCTTCACCAAAGAACTAGGGAAACTACTGGGATATAACCTCACCCTCTCCACTGCCTACCACCCTCAAATGGATGGTGAAACTGAACATGTCAACTAGGAACTAGAAACATTTCTCAGAATCTTCTGTAGTGACAACCCCACCTTCTGGGCTGAGAAACTCTCCCATGCCAAATTCACACACAACCACTGCCCCACTCCACTACTGGGAAATCCCTCTTCTTTCTCATGATGGGTTATGAACACCAGGCACTTCCTACAGTCTTACCAAAATCCCACATTCCAGCAGTGGAAGACCACCTCAAAGCTCTGACCCAAGCCAGAAACGAAGCACTGGCTGCCTATGAATTAGCCAGACAAGTATGAAATCCAGATACTATAAAAAATTCACCCCCTTCTCCAAAGGTGACAAAGTCTGGCTCAAAGCTAGAAACCTCAAACAAACTACCCACCCAAAGTTTGCACCAAAACAAGAAGGACCCTTCACTATTACCAAAGCCCTCTCCACTGTCTCATATCAACTCTGTCTCCCAAAAACCTGGAAAATTCACCCGGTCTTCCACACCTCTCTCCTCACCCCTTACCGTGAGAATGGGACATACAGAAACAACTTCCCAGCCCCACCTCCTGACCTCATTGGAGGAGAAGAAGAGTACAAGATAGAACAAATATTATGACATCATGGGACCACTGGATCATGGCAGTACCTATCTGATGGAAGGAATACTCCACCAAAGAAGACTCTTGGCAGACTGAAGAAGACTTTAAAAATGTGAAGAAAGTCTTAGATAAATATAAACTTCTTCACCCAAAAGCCTTCCCCTGATGAAAATGACCAGCTACCACTCTGCTTCCCCCACCCTTGTTGAGGGATCCTCCCTTACACCTTCCATCACCAACTCCACTGGACCTTGTCCAATCATCCTCCCAGCCTGGATCTACATCAGCAGTGAATCACAATCACCTTTCTCAGTCACCTCCCCAGTTGCTTTGCCAATCCCACCTCCCACTCCTGTCCTATCTGTTGACCTTCCACCCTCTGCCTTCACTCCACACTACCCCTTCACAGATGAGGAAATACTGGAGCTTCTCATGTACCTCACTAGCCCTGTTCTCAAAGCACCAGCCTATTTCCACCTCAACATGGACTCCCCCCTCTCACTCCTCTATCACTCTTTCAGATATCTAGAACATCCAGCCATTATCTTCAATGACTCCACCACTATCCAGATACAATCCCATTACCATATTGCCTGCGAAACCTACCAGGTACTCTGCCAGAACCTACTGGAAGCTATGCATCAACTCAACTGTTACAGATCCGGCTCAATGCCATGGCACAGACACTATTTTTCCCTATTTTATTTTGCTTACTTTCACTCATTTCAGACCTTATCTTGTACTTGCTCAAGTATGGTCATGTGACTGGTCACATGACACATCACATAACACATCACATGACACAGGTCTAGACCATACATCATACATTGGTTACCTTGCACAGCTTCTACTTCTGCTCTTCATTTCTGTCCTGTGCAAGGCTATGCATAGGCTAGATGCCTCATGCATTTCATTTCCATTCTTCTTATACTATTCATCCAGCACTGCAGCACACTGCCTATCATTATCATCCAACAGCACAAACTCCTCATGACTCATTATGACTCATCATGACTCCTAGGCACTGCCATGCACTGCCTATATGCCTTGAGGCTGTTATCTTTCATTATCACTGCTGCACAGTACAGCCATGATATAGCCTCATCATAGCCTTCTTATCTATGACTTGGCATGACTCCTAATGACTTACATGGACTACCATATTTAGACATTAGATACCAAACATGTACAAACAGTAGAATAGTATATAAGACCAACGCCAATAGCCAAGACTCCCTAGTCTTGTTATTGTTGCCCTTCCTCCTCATACCACTGTGTGGTACTGATACAGCTATTCCAAGGGAATGTCCATAAGGCTAGTACCCTTGCAACATGACTGACAGACCCCCTCCACAAGTTACGCGTGTAGCTTGCTGGTTGTATAGGTTACTCACTTGTGCTTCTCTTCCAAGTTGAATCTGGCAAGTTCACAACATCAACACCCTCTCCTTTTTCTGAGATCTGGACAGATACACCCAACAACTCAAATCCCTCTACCTGCATACCATCAACCCCCCTCCTAACACCCCCTCTGCTTCATCATCCCCATCTAACTCAGCAGAAGAATGCATCTTAGTAGCCACAGATGAACAAGCTGTCAGGAACTTCCCCAGGCATCCCCTTCCTCCCTCTCATCCATGATACAGCCAGATGTGCTTCTCTTGCCATCACCTAGGTCACCCCTAGATCTACTGCACTGAGTTCAGGTGCTCTATCTGTCACCACCCTGCCCCTGGACATATTCACCAACACTACCCAGAGAACCCTAGGAATCAATCACAAAGAAGAAGAACAGAAAGGGGGCAAGGACGAATCTGCCACACTCCATCCCCCTTGTTCCACAACACCTTTGATGCTGATGCAGATGCCAACTTGACTGGCTCCCCTGGGTGGAGCAGGGACTTCTAATCATCTCACTGGTAGCTTCAACCTACAACTGGGGTAATGTTATATTTCACTTTGCTACCATAGACTTTATTTCACATAACCCCTTTTTTCTTGCTTCCATTCCCATACCTGACATTCCCATTCACACGTAAACACTCTTTGACACTTGTATTCCCATAGATGCTTCCTTTTCCCATAAGCACTGCTCCCCATATATATAGATAGGTACTTGACATGTAAAAGGCCAAGTAAGGTCTACCTTGTATTTACCTGAATATATCTTATCCTCTCTTATTGACAGTCTCACCTCACTGCTGAAGAGTGCTTCCTTCAACACATTAGACTTCAACACTGCCACCACACATTGTATAGCTACCTAGAATCCCTTCAAGGTCTACAACTAATTACTACCCACAACAATTGTAACATCAAAGTCAGTCCAGCTCACCCAACTTGGCATTCATCAAAGCATGTTTGGGTTTCAAGTACTTAAATGCCTCTAGCAATGCACACTAGTTTGACATTCTCATATATATCTCCTTGCTGTTGGCATCCATCCTTTACTTCTTCAAGCCTGTGCTGGTGCAATCTACCCTGGAGCTGAGTGTTACGATTCAACTCGCTACCATGGACCCTCTTTTCTTTGTCATATCTTTTCATCCTTCTTTCACATAGTTATTACCTCCATTCCCAGAGATAGCTCCTTTTGACACACATCTTCCCATGAAGATGTTTTCTTTCCCATGTCATCTCTTTTACTATATAAGCAGTAGACACTCGAGCTGTAAAGACCTAAGCAAGGTCTACCTCGTATCTATTCGAATATACCTTGTCTCTTTCCTAGAACGGTCTCACCTCACCACTGAAGAGCGCTTCCCAGTTACCTTCGACTCCGACGCTACAAACTCTTGTGTGCCATATAGCCACAGAACCCTTTCGAGGTCTATGACTCATTGCTACCCACGAACGGTCGTAACACTGAGTAGTTGGCCTCAAGTTTATCCTAAAATGCCAATGGGCAGTTATAGCCCAGAGTGGCAGGACTGTGCATCAGTCCATCACACCTGCTATGCCTCATGACCCATTGGTTGTGCAGATTTCCAACTGACCAAGAATCTGCCAAATGTATTGTGGGTGCTTGCTCGGAACTGGGCAGGAAACATTCCTATCCAGAGACCAAACCATCCAAATGACACCCTCTTCTTTTGGGAATTTGAGTCTTCAGACAGGTCATTTACTACAAACAGCACCAAACCATGGGGAATATGGCTCAACAAAGGGTGAATCAGTAAGCCTATTGTATGTCCCATGTTTAACGTCATTGCACTGTCCCAATGCATCTAGCCTCATTAGCCTTCTTTTTGAGGTCTGTCATACTTTTTCACCAGATGCTGCTCATTAACATGTGTTTCTAGAATGGTCTGATCCAAATCTTGAACAGCTATTTGGTCATTGAGAATCCTTATGCATGGAACCAGATCATGGATTACATGTGGATTGATCAACCTATGTGGGTTTGTTACAAAACCCATATTCACGCCCTATTTTTCCAGATATTTCTATCATTCTTCCCAACTTTCTACAACAACATCTAACCTCTACGATACGAAAGCCAACAAGTGCTGACTAACGCATCACGTGACTACGGTCTAGACTCACGACACGTGTTTCCTTTCTATTTCCACTTTGACTCATTCTTTTCATTTCCACTTCTTCTATTCTAGACTTCACATTCCAGACCGCATGCTAAAAGCATGTCGGCCTCACCTTTTCAATTACCGCACCCCATTTCCTTTATCTCTCATTACCACTCACAGCCTCTTTCACTTCCGCTCTTCTTAAGGCTGTGGTACAGCATTCTTGATCCCCGTTGCTTCTTTCTGACTCACTCAGACCCCACCTGACTCACCCTTATCTCTAGGGCTAAGGGCATGGACTTATATAGTATTATTAAGTACCAAACATGTACAAACAGATAGTAGTATATAAAGGCCCAAGAGCTGGCCAAGAGGACCTCAGTTCGTCCTCTTTGGTTTTCCCTCTACAACCAACGGACTCAGAGAACACCGATCTCCTTTTCTCTTTCTCTTCTCCCTTACGACAATCCTCAGTGAGTGGCCTATAGCCTTAAGTGGTTGTAGGGTTGCTTCAGGGTTTGCCATTCCTTTCTCCACCAATGGACTTACATTTGGGTTGCAGTGGAACAGGGTTTAGCACAGCTGATAGTGCTGGTTATGGTACACACAATCTGCTATTTCTTTCATTTCAATCTTCTCACCCCTATTGTATTCAGTCCCTGATGAGAACCAATTAGGTGCTGATTTCATAGGGATCTGCAGCGTGCCTATTTCAGCATGGTACTGATAGATCATCAGATGGGTTTCCTGGAGAACTTTGTGACATGTTTCCCAACCTTGCTACATGGCCATTGTATCTCACTGGTGAGAATTACACTGAAATATACATTGTAAGGATTTTTGTGTCCTTCATTCAATCTCATCTGAGTAATGTTTCCTCAAGCTGTATATTATGAAAACCTACTTAAAGATGGACAATCCTCCCATCAATCTTGTGGGGATTGCCATTGGTGATGGTGCTATAACCTTCCTGGAAATGTTTAATGACCTGCCTGTAGTGAGTGTGCTGAAGATGTTGAAGATAACTAGAAAAGGCTGAGATGGTTAGTCCCTACCTCCTGTAGCATAGTTGTGTGAGGGGAATGTGATTTGTTCTCCCAAGGGACTCTGTGATGAGTAGAACCTTTATAGAGTCAAGATAAAAACTGTATCTGACAGCTCTCAGTTCTGTTACAATTTATTTGCAGACTTACTTTCTTTTCCTTTGATGACTAATCCTTTCCCATCTCAATGTAGTCCTAACCCATTAATTGCTTGAGTCATCATTCCATCACATTCCATTGTATTCCATTTGTATTACTTAATCTGTTTGCATATATTTGGTTGTTTGGGTATATATGCCCTTTCTTCACACATCCCTCTTCTTCTTCTTAACCTTGATCTACTCAAGCTTTGCTCTAGTACCCCTTGTACTCTTTTACCTTGAATAAAGGTCCTTGACTCAGATAAGCCTTATTGTGTTGCTTTGAAATGCATCTTGACCTTGCTAGTAACTGCCTTCTTGTGTTAAAGGTCTCTCTCTGAACTCTATCGCAGACTCTATGGGTATGCTTCTTACCCAGAAACTTTAACCCTTCATACTAGACCTTATTAAGTTCTATATTCAACCTTCAAACATAACAAAAGATCAAGGTTCTCCTCATATGAGCATATGATTGTAGTACCTGCCCATCATATCTTCCTCTAACAACCAGTGGAGGGAAACTCATGACTCTGAACCATCTGGCCCTGAATCAGAAGACTACTCATCTTCTTTGGAACATTCAACTGATGTCGAAGTACAAACAGAACCCAATAACACCTTAGACCTCACTGCAAACCTCTCATCCCCTCTCCACATCCCTCGAGCACCCACCCCTCCATCCCCAACTCCCATCCAATGATCCTTCCCCTTTGGAACCCCACCTTCCCCCCTATCCAGACTACCCCTCCTTCACACTTTCCCAACTCTATCCACCACCATGACCTCCTCCACTAAACCCACTGAACTCTATCTCAGGGCCTCAAAACCCTTAAATGATGACCCAAAGAAGGCCAACACATGGATGATAACCATTTGGTCCTACCTCTTAGTAAACAAAAAGGTCTATGACAACAACAACAAGAAGATTGCCTTCACCCTATCACATATGACCAAAGAACCTGCAGCCACATGGGCTAACACTCTTCAATAACAAGCCTTCAGCCTTACAACCCCTGACTTTGGCACCTTTGCCAACTTCCTTGCTAAATTTGATGCTGACTTTAAAACCCATGATGTCAAGAACAACACTATTGCTTGGTTGGCCACCACCACCATCACAAATAGCAACCAACTCAACAAATACATTGCTGAATTTCAGAACAAGGTTACCCTATCTGAGATCACCAAAGATGCTATCCTCATCAACTTCCTCACTGCCAGAATGGCAAGGAAATGAAGCAACCCTACAACCACTTAAGGCTATAGGCCACTCACTTAGGATTGTCATGGAAGAGACTAGGAGATCAGTGTTCTGCTGAGTCTGTTGGTTGTAGAGAAAAACCAAAGAGGATGAACTGAGGTCCTCTTGGCTGGCTCTTGTGCTTTATATACTACTTGTATGTTTGTAAATGTTTGATACTTAATATTACTATATAAGTCTATGCCCTTAGCCCTAGTGATAAGGTTGAGTCAGGTGGAGTCTATGTGAGTCAGAAAGAAGCAATGGGGATCAAGAATGCTGTACTACAGCCTTAAGAAGAGCAGAAGTGAAAGAGGCTGTGAGCAGTAATGAAAGATAAGAGAAACAAGGTGTGGAATTAAAAAGGTGAGGCCAGTTGTTTCTAACACATGGTGATAAATAATGGAAGAGACAGTAATGAAAAGAATAAGTCAAAGTGAAATAAAAAGGGAATCATGTTGTCTTGAGTCTAGACCATGTTGTGTGATGTTTTAGTCAGCACTTGTTGGCTTTCATATCGTGGAGATTAGATATCATCATAGAAAGTTAGGAAAAATGATAGAAATATCTGGAAAAATAGGGCATGATTAGTGGTTTTGTAACAGGAAACTTATGGAGAGAATCTACAGCATGGACACAATCCCCATCATGATTAAAGCCTGGTATGAAGAGCCTATCCACTTCCAAACAGTCTACAATAGGACCAAAGAAATTGGTGCTCGATCCCACCACACCAAAACCCACATCTTCCATTCCACTTCCTCCTCCTCAAATTCCACTCCAGCCAAAGACCCCAATGCCATGGACATTGACACAGTACAAGTAGAAAAACCCACCCCAGAGGAACAAAAACATTCCATCACAGAAGGATGCTGCTTTCACTGCTGAAACAAAGGACACCTTTCCTCTGCCTGTTCCAACTTCACCTCCAACTTAAAGAAGACCACATCAAAGGACAAAAAGATCCAGAAGGCAGGGGGTGCGAAAGATGTTTATCGTTCTGCAGAATACAGACTTATAGTCCAGGGCACACTCCAGACTGTATATTGAACATATTGGCGAAACAAAAGTGAATGGGGCTAAGGGAAAAGACGAGGTAGGGGGTGAGATTGGAAATCTATCTGTCAACGAGTTATCGGCTGATTATAATTGGACTGACACTATGAAGCTTCAAATTGCCAAGTGAGCTTGACTGAGGTGAAAATGAAGATAATGGAAAAATAATGTAGAAAACATGCTGAAAATACAAAGTGATGTCAATCCAACCTGTTGAGGGGTATTTGGACTGAAGGGGTCATCGGCAGTGACCTGTAATGAGTTTCCGAGTTGGATCGGTCAGTTTAATCAGTCTAAGCAGAAGAAAAGAGGGGTTAAAACAGTATACAGGCAATTCAAGAAATAAGATCAGAGGTCTCATATATTAAAAATGGTAGAATATAACCATAGAGCCACTATGTGCTCTACATCTGAGGGGGACTTAGCTGCTGACTGTCCTTGGTCAGATGTGGTGGTGCGCTTAGTCAGCACAATGGACCTCGGCAAACGCATCACATATAACATGAGCACAGACCGGTAATGTGTCTAGTTCTCTTCCACTCTTACCACCACCACTTCAATGCACATGTCTCAAATTGTCAGCACACAGTCAACAATGTTGGGGTCCATGGGCCATTTCCGTGCCCTTAACTGCAATGGGGACAACACACGACAACTCGTGCAGCAATGGTATGACACAATGCTGCAAACACTTGAGGCAGTTGTGAGAGCTGTACCCAATGATAGGGAGGACCTGGAGGAGGAGAAGCGGATGTGGATGGGGGAGTTCAGAGAGGTCTCGGTGTGTGACATGCAGATTGCAGGTAGTGACCGACTAATGGGGACTCGCAGGACAAATTCGAGGCCACACTCCATGATGCTGACATGCTAGGCCTCGATGTCAGTGCCAACAAGGAGGTGATGCAGCTGCTCAACAAGGCAGCCGTGACCTTCGATCTATGGGAGGAGTGTGAGCAGGTAGCCACAATGCAAATGGTACCAGTGAGTGTACAAGGCAAAGCACTGATGCTGGTGGATGTGCCGATGCCAGTGATGATAATGACAAATGTGAAGGAGGAGGTGGTGGTGGTGATGGTGGTAGAACCAGCAGGTGATGGGTTGACAGAAGCATCAGCCGCATTGATGACACGCAAGGTATATGAACCAGCCAGAGAGTAAATCAGAGGCTAACGAGAACAGCGTATACGGAAAGAGGACAAGGACAAGGGCAAGGCTGAGGATGAAGGGGATGAGCAGCCCTGCTGGGCTATCTGGAGGAAGACAGCCACAGCAAAGGCTGTGACGGCGGCACTGATGACAACAACGACAACAATGACAGGTATGGTCGACCCATGTGAGCAGTGCCAAAAGGATGGGAAGGTGTGCAGGCCGGGAACAGGCTTGGCCTGTCAGCTGTGCAACTCCCAAAAGCTGAGGTGCAGCTGGGCTGCAGGCAAGACAGGCCCTCACCTCAAGAAACTCAGGCTGAGGCTGCAGATGACGGTAGCACTGAAGCCGGTCATCCTCAAAACAGTGAAGGTGACCCTGTTGATGCAGGTGATGGAGAAGGCGGTGGTGGGGCCGAGTAAACTGAAGGGTAAGTTATCTCAAGTTTATTTGTTGGTGAGCTAATAAAGTAACACTACAGCGGTCTGTGCAGATGTACACCTGGTCCAGGTCATGGTGACAACGATCTCAATATTGTCAGAGAGCAAGAGAGAGAAGGAGAAGGAGGGGAAGGAAAAGGAGACACCCACAAAGAAGGGCAAAGGGGCAGCCCTCCCATTTAAAAATCCTGAGAAAATGCCACCCTTCAAATGGTGGTCTTTGTTTTGTTGTCATTGTCATTGTCTACCTCCTTGAGGGAAGGGATTTGTTCTTCACACTACAGCCCTCTGAGAGTCAATCCTGGCCCTCCATCTTTTGTAAAATATTACCGAAACCTCTCCATTGTCGTTGCTAACATCCCCGGCATCCATCTCTGTTGGTCAGGCATGGCCAGCGACCCCTTCATCCCCTTGATCTTTCTTGACTCATCACTCAGCCCAACAGGCACTGATTATTGTCACTGCAAGCATTGGCCTTAGGCAACTTGCATTATCACCCTACCCATCATCTATCTGGCAGGTCATGGCCTTCAGCAACCCACCTCATCATTATCTACCACCTTTGTTGTCCATTGGGCAAGTCACGGCCTTTGGCAACTTGTCACATCATCATTTCTGTTCACTTCCCTCTGTTGGACTAGTCTCAGCTTTTGGCCACTAGTCTCCTCATCTCCTTTACTTTTCATCAAACTAAAAGCTGTCAAGTGCAGTTTCTTTCTTGACTCTACAAAGGTCTACTCGTTACAGGGTCCCTTGGGAGAACAAATCACGTTCCCCTTTTCACAACTACACTACGGGAGGTAGGGACTAACCATCTCAGCCTCTTCTAGTATTCTTCAATGGCCAAATCTCAACCACCCCCCCAGTTGCTAAAGCTGTATGACAAGTAGGAGCAGACATAGTACGACATAAAAAACTGTTTCAATACAACAAATACTACATGGGCCATCATCTTCCCTCTGCTGACATCTCAAATTATCATCTAAACTGAATAACAAAATATGGCTCCCAATTCCAATTTCATTCCCTCACTGTTGTCAATGCCTTTACTAATTCCACTAAACTGGCAATCAAAGCCAAAAGAAAAAAGCCTCCATCTACACTCCCACTAGAATTTGCCATGTTTTCCTCAGTATTTTCAAAAGAATTTGCTGACCATATTCCTCCCTCCCAATCCTACAACCATGCCATCCAACTCAACAACTCGTTTAAACCTAAAATGGGAAAAATTTACCCTCTCACTGCTGATGAATGAAGAGCCACTAAAGAGTTCCTTGATGAAAACCTTGCCTCAGGAAAAATCCGACCCTCTCAATCTCCACAAGCCTCCCCCTTCTTCTTCATTAAAAAGAAAGATGGGAAACTTCGCCCCTATCAGGACTATAGATATCTAAATGACCACACCACCCAAGACACCTACCTCTTACCCCTTATCTCCGACCTCATCAATCAACTAAAAGACACTAAACTTTTCACTAAGTTCAACATATGATGGGGCTACAACAATGTCCAGATCAAAGATGGTGATCAATGAAAGGCTGCCTTCATCACTCACAAAGGCATTTTCGAACCAACAGTTATGTTCTTCAGCCTTACCAATTCCCCTGCTACCTTTCACTGATTTATGAACAACTCCTTCCAAGACTTGATCTCTGAAGGATGGTTGGTCATTTACATGGACAACCTCTTCATCTTCTTTCCAGACAAAACCACCCACAATGAATGAACCAAATGAGTTCTCCAAAGAATGACTGAACTTGACCTCCACCTTAAACTAGAGAAATGCACCTTTGCTGCCTCCAAAGTAGATTATCTTGGAATGATTGTCAAACCCAGAGAACTCACCATGGACCCAGTTAAACTCGCTGGGATTGCCAACTGGCCCACACCTACTAAACTCAAAAACGTTCATTCGTTCCTCAGATTCACCAACTTCTATCAATGCTTTATCCCAAACTTCACTAATATCACATGACCCCTACTGGATCTTATGAAGAAGACTTTGCCTTGGCATTGGACCACTCTCCAACAACAATCCTTCCAAACCCTAAAACAAGCATTCCTCTCCCAACCAGTCCTCTCCCTTTCTGACCCCTCTTGACCCTTCACCATAGCCACTGATGCCTCCAAGTTCACATCCAGCAGTGTCCTCCTTCAGACTGACTCTAATGGGGATTGGCACCCCTGCTCCTACCTATCATAAGCCTTTGGGGATGCTGAACACAACTATGACATCTATGATAGGGAACTCCTTGTGGTCATCTGTGCCCTCAAACAATGGCAATACTATCTCCATGGTTCACCTTTTCCTGTCCAGGTCTTCTAATCACAAAAACCTCACTTTCTTTTGACAACCTCAAAACTTAAATCAATGACAAGCTCACTGGCTTCTCGACCTTGCCGACTTTGATCTTAAAATGATCCACATCCCAGGAAAACTCCTTTCCACCCCTGATGCCCTTTCTCGATGACCAGACCTCCTCCCTACTATCAACATTGACAACATTGGCACCACTCTCCTCCCCCCTTCCCTCTTCATTAATCTCATCAACTCTGCTTTAGCCTTCAAACTAGCCTCCTCCTCCATTTCTGATCCAGTAGTCCTCAATGCCCTCCAAGCCCTAGATGGTGAAATTCCTCCCCAGTTCCATTCCTGCCTTTCCAACTGGGCTTTTGATGCCAGCATTCTCTCTTACAAAGGACACACCTATGTCCCCAATGACCTTGACCTTTGCCACTCCATCCTCTTCCACTACCATAACCACCCTTCTGCCAGTCACCCCAGCTTTCTGAAAACTTGTCAACTTGTTTCCACTGACTTCTGATGACCCGGCCTTCCCTCCTTCGTCCACAACTACATCACCAGCTGTTCCCTCTGTCAACAATCCAAGACTAACACCCACCCCTCCACCCCTCCACCCCTCCTCTCACCCCCATCCCCTCATCCTGTTCCCACCCCTTCCAGCAAATCTCTTGCAACCTCATCACTGACCTTCCCCTCTCTGACAGTTTTGATTCCCTATTGGTTGTGGTCGACCATGGTCTTACTAAGGGGGTAATTCTTTGCCCAACTACAAAAATTGTGACTGCCAAAGGAATCACCCTCCTTTTCTTCCATAAAGTCTACCTCCGCTATGGCCTCTACAATAAAATTATATCCAATAGAGGTCCACAATTTATCTTAGCCTTTGCTAAAGAACTCGCCTCACTCCTTGGATACTCCCTCAATCTCTCAACCACCTACCATCCTCAATCCAATGGAGAAACTGAATGAGTAAACCAAGAAATTGAAACCTACCTCCACATATATTGCCATGACAACCCCACCATGTGGACCAACTATGTCTCTCACACCAAATTCACCCACAACCACCAACCTCACTCCATCACTGGAAAATCCCCTTTCTTTCTTATGCTAGGATATGAACCTCAATCCTTTCCCACCATTGTCACTGAAACCAACATTCTTGCAGTTCAATCCAGACTGAACTTCCCTGCTCCACCACCTGACCTAATAGAAGGTGAAGAAGAATACAAAATTGAAAAAATCCTATGCCACCAAGGAACCCCATCAAAACATTTCTTCTTAGTTAGATGGAAGGGATACACAGTCGAAGAAGACTCATGGCTCCTTGAAAAAGAATTCTCTCATGCCATAGACATTCTCCTAGATTATAAAAGACTTCATCCGAAAATTTCTCTCTTTAACCTTTACTTTCACCTTCAATTCTCTTTCACCTTATCCTTACCATAGCTCTTACCTACTGTCTTTATGCCTCCACCCCCAACGATGACCACGTACCCAACCCAGACAACCTCCTACCCATTGCTAAGTATCTTCCTCCCACATCCATTGTCAATACCCCCTTGTCTCCAGCCATCTCTGCCATTGATGAACCCCTCTATACCCACAGACTCTGAGACAACTTTCCAGATGCCACCTACCTCTCTCAAGCCTATGGGCATCTCACCAACTCCCATCTCACCCATCCCTTCTCCACCCATGTCAACATGGGCTCCCCCATCCTTACAGTCTACAATGTCTTCCTACAAAATGAAAGGCTGGCTATCATAGCAAACACCCTTGCCCTCTCCAACAATGCAGATTCTGCATTCCTAGAGGAACTTGTGGCCAACATACAAGCTCAAATCCAAGGGGAGTTGAACATCCTCATCTACCAACTAGAGATGGGAGAATTCTTTAATGAACTCAACCAATACATTACTAACCTAAATAATATAATGCATCAGGCTGGGCCCAACACCATGTCCACCCCCTCCATGCCTTCTGCATCCTCCTCCCCACTTCATACTGATGAGGAACACATATTAGCATGAGTCAACACCTGGTGGTCTGGTTTCCTAGGCAATTGATGACTAGACTCCTCACACCCTAGATATAACGAAGCCTGCTTCCAGTGCCAATGCCTTGGGCATACCTGTATCCATTGTAGGGTATACCAATGCCCCTTGTATCTCCAATGGGCACTCGATCATATTCAGCAATTCTGCCCTGCCTGTTGAACATCTCATTCTCCACTTACATCTTCATCATCGTCCTCCACATTGGCCACATCCCAATCCTCTAATTCTTCCACTCGTCTCCACTGTGTTCCTGATCCCTCCACTTGTACATGTCCCAGGCCACTTACTGCTCAAATGAGGTCTACTTATCCACCCATACATTGTCACTATCCTTCCCCTCAAAGATGGTCACCTTCTTCCCCCAATGATGTCTGGGATGAAACAGCTTGGGCAAACATTACTGGTTCCCCTTTGAGAGGATACTTAGATTTGTAAGATAATAGGTTCAGTGGTACTTCACCCATAGTTGGGAGGTATTGTTATGATTTCCTGGACTAATCATTTCTTTTCTTCTTTGATAACTAATCCTTTTCCATCATGTTTCTTAATATTCCATCAATTGCTTTGTCATCAATTCCATCATATTCCATCAAATTCCTTTGTATTACTTAAACAATTTGTGCCTATTTGTCTTTTCGGATATAAATACCCTTTCTCTGTGTATCCTCTTTCTTTTCCTTAACCTTGATCTACTTGAGCCTTGCTCTAGTATCCTTTGTACTCTACCTTGAATAAAGGTCCTTGACTCTGAAAAGCCTAATTGCATTGCTTTGAAACACATCTTGATCTTGCCAGCAACTGTCTTGTTGCATTATAGATCTCTCTCAGAACTCTCTAGATTTCCTTGGGTACACTTAGTACTCCGAACCACTGACCTTCATCATACTAGACCTGATCGAGTTCTTCATTCATGTTCTGAACATAACAAAAAGACAGCAATCCTAGCCACTTGTGATTTAGTAAAATAACACAAAGAATAGTCACAGGGGAAATGAAGATAAATGTATTTCAAGTTGGAAAATAGGCCTAGGTTTGAATAAGCAAGATATTCAAAGTGATGCATATACATAAGTGTCATTAATGAGAAAACAACTTGAAAAAATTCTCCACTCTCAGCATGGACATTTAGGCCACTTGCTACTTTGCTACCTCCATCTTATCATAAGTCTGTTACTTGGCATAGTGTTTGTAAAATCAAATCAACATTATTGATGTTTATTGAGAAGAATAAGGACTGGGAATAGCCATATTGAAGGAAGCAACACAAGATGACAGTTTCATCATCTATGACAAGGGCCAAGCATCTTCACTTGCTCAAACAAGAACAATTATGATTACATACTTACATGTTCCTATCACCAGTAAGAGATTAAAGCCTGGAGAAAGTTAAAGCTATTTCCTGTAAATGTTGGACAGGATTTTATGTTCTTCAATTCCTCTTGTTCTCCCTTGCAGTAGGAGCAGTACAAAATTGTTATTGGAATCCAGCCAACCATTTATATTTTGCTAACAAAGATGCCAGCACTTTTGGGACTGTAAAGCTGCAATCATTAATTGCAACACTTTCTTGTTAGAACTCATTTGAGGGAGTAGCTTGATGGTGAGAAAATTTGTTATAAACATGGGAGTCAATATTCTGATGACCAGCACAAGTAAGAGCATACATGTATCCTCAGGGAAGCATATGCATGCAAGCAGAGTGAAGTAAAGTGCAAGAAACCTAAGACCAGGAAAAACAATGCAACTGAGATCCTATCCCACCCACAGGTGGAGGTGCAGAGTGATTCTCTAGCCAATGGTAGTCCCTGGCTCATTGGTAGCAGGGGTGGCCCATTCCTGGGCTGTGCATGAGCCTGGGATGAAGATACAGTGCAACTTGAATGTGAACTCCCTTAGAGACCTAGCAGCCAGTGGATACAGCCCATAATGTTGTTGTGGGGGTAATGAAACCTGGTTAGGCCATGGTACATATGTCAGACCAGGATGCTGGGATGTCATTCAGGCCTCCCAGACCAGATGGTGGCATCATGCATGCATTCAGTGGTACTGTGATGCATGGAGGCATAGGAGATAGATGGTCAAATATCCATAGTCACCCATGGAACAGTCCCTAGTGCTGAGGTGTGTCATCATGGTTCAAGTCATAGTCAGCCATCAACAATATAGCCTCATGGATATGATCATGGCTGTCAAGGTGGCAATGATATTCTGAGTGAGGCAAGTTCAGTGGCGACATGATCTCATCATATATGTTGTGTCCATGTCAGTAGTGGTCCAAGTTGTAGTTCAGTATCAGATCAGTGTGGTCAGTCACTGGGTGTGGGTGATGGACGACCTGCAAGCTACATGCAATCACAGCTATTATATTGCTTTTCAAGGTGAGCAGGGGTAAGAAAACAAGTGAGTCAGAACCAAAAAATAGGTAGAGAGAAGTTGAAGAAGGCATTGATGACTGGCTCAGTCACTGTTACGAAACCTATATTCACGCCCTATTTTTCCAGATATTTCTATCATTTTTCCCAACTTTCTACAACAACATCTAACCTTCACGACACGAAAGCCAACAAGTGCTGACTAACACATCACGTGACTACGGTCTAGACTCACGACACGTGTTCCCTCTATTTCCACTTTGACTCATTCTTTTCATTTCCGCTTCTTCCATTCTAGACCTTCGCATCCAAACCACATGCTAGACGCATGTTGACCTCACCTTTTCAATTACCGCGTCTCGTCTCTCTTATCTTTTATTACCGCTCACAGCCTCTTTCACTTCCACTCTTCTTAAGGCTGTGGTACAGCATTTTTGATCCCCGTTCCTTCTTTCTGACTCACACAGACTCTGCCTGACTCAGCTTTATCTCTAGGGCTAAGGGCATGAAGTTATATAGTATTATTAAGTACCAAACATGTACAAACAGATAGTAGTATATAAAGGCCCAAGAGCCGGCCAAGAGGACTTCAGTTCGTCCTCTTTGGTTTTCCCTCTACAACCAACAGACTCAGAAGAACATCAATCTCGCTTTTTCTTTCTCTTCTTTACAACAATCCTCAGTGAGTGGCCTATAGCCTTAAGTGGTTGTAGGGTTGCTTCAGTCACCAATTGATTATGAGGGCAAGGGACCCAGCAGGATGAATGGAACTGCTAGGCTTGATGATGAGTTCTTACTAGCACTTCTAATTGTGATGAGATGCTGGTCTAGCCCTAGGGACAAAATCTGACAATGTGAATGAAATGAGAACCACCCTGGTGCGGTTGAACATGACGTTAGTTCCTCATGATGCCATGACCTGACATCATAGCACCTAGAGAAGTTTTTGCAGTGGGTCAATTTCCTGACTTATATTGTCCAGCATGAACAACTACACCAACCTTCTAGCTCTGCTTGATGGTCAAAATGCAAACGAAACCATTTCAGCTTTTCTCAATTCCAACCAGCTCTGATGGAGAATTAGAAGATCACACCCAGAGGGCCAGAAACCAGATCTATAAGAATTCAAGATGTGCCATAAACTGGCATCCATGAGTGGTACTTCGGATAACACATGTCCCAATCCTCCACACTGCACATCGCACCTTTTGGGGTGCAAAACCTGATGGTGCAGAGGTGACACAAGGAATATAGACACAAAGATAAACGATGTATCCTCAGTGGGAACACTCACTGGGTGTCGGAGAGTATGTCATCCAAGTAAGAGTTAATGAGTACACCACAAGGGCAGGGATGAAGTGGCAGGTGGTGGAAGGGAAGAAAGAGATGTACTCCACTTGTCCCAAAAGAGGACAAGAGTATGCCTCTTATATACCTATGTACATAAGGTTCAATCTGAGATTGAATATCTACTGTGTAGTAAGCAGAAGTGATACTATTGGTAGATAAAAAGATATTTGAAATGATGATAAAGCTATTCATAAGCTATCAGTAAGCATTTCAAATATATGAGTCATTCCACAGTAAATGAATAAGCAGAATGAGTCATGATGACAGATATATGAAATAAGAATATCAAAGATATGAAATATCTGTCATTCATCAGTCATGAAGTGATAAAAATGACTCAGTGTCATTGGTAATGGTTCTAGACCATTTATAAGACTTCTAGAATGTCTTAGAACATAATAGAATGTAGATCGTTCTAGAACATGGAATGTTCTGGACAAGACATGTGATATGTCATGTGATGTTCTAGACTCCTCTAGTCACATGTCACTGATTAGTCAGCAGACACTTGTGCAAGACTAGGATAGAAGAAAGTCTTAGAGATATGTAGTGTGAATACTACATTCTCAACAGCACCTGCTGCAGCCTAACATCAAGGTGTGACCTGCACCTGTAGCAACAGTGGGTTGCAAGGGAGCAACAAAGGCACTTTCAAGTTTGTGTTGTAGCAATGAAGCTCATGGAAGATTCCTGGACCTTTAGGTCCAGGTTTTATGTCGACCAGATGCTCAGTCCTCTTTCCGGATGCTGTGAGAAAATATTATGTAACCTTCCTTCTTACTCATCACATTTATGGCTGTGTATAGGAGATGTTTTCACTCTTAGTTGCTTATTCATCTATGGCAGCAGACATTGCTTGTATCTTTCTCTGATGATGTATATTTGAAGTGCTCCTAACATTTCTTATCTTTCTTTGTGGCCTCCCAACTTGTGAAATTCAATTGATCACCATGCTAATAAAGGTAGAGAGGTTCAGCTTGTTAACTGTTTCCTTCTGAAATCATGGTAGATTACATTATAACTAATCCTTTTAATTTAAGAATCCACCTATTGGGTCACATTGGCCAGTTTCACATATGTTACAATTTATCTCAATCCCTATCTTTTTATTTGATGCTCCTTGATCCCTCTTACTCTAGAACCTTATTCTAGACCTCCTGGATCTCCTCTCACATCTCAAGGCCTCCAGAATCCCTCTAAAACATCTCATCCTCAATGGATATCCTCTGTCCTCTCCCTGGAACTCTTTCCTTGAAACATCTCCTTGAACTGGCTTATCCCTGGTCACTTTGTTTCCCTTGGTCTTATCTAATCTCTTGATCTCCTTGCTCTAGAACATTCTTTGCCTTATATCTTGGCTCTAGACTCTTTCTTGATCTATTTCATATTTATCTCTGACTCATTTGCCTCACTTTCACCTCATATCTCTGCTTCTTGATTCCCTTATACTTCTAGAACATTTCTTGCCTCATGTTCTTCATCTCCATTACTTCTCTTGTCATTTCCTTTTACTCATTCTCCTTTCCCATTGCACACATATTTTCTTTGTCATTTCCCTTGACTCATTTATTTCTTAGTTGTCTTCATTTCCTAACCCTATATGCAGTAGTTCTCACTTTCTCACCTCTGTACTCTAACTTGAGTCTATCTGGCCCACCCCTCTGTATACTTGGTTTTCCCTATGTATTCTCTTTGCCACACTTAGACCATCTATCTCTTTTTCTTTCATCTTTGCCTGCATCAAGTCTTGATATCCAGCTCTTTGATCTTACTCTCATTCTCTTCACCCTGGACCCTCTGAAGTCAAGCACCTGCCAGGTCTATGGCTGTACCTACCCAGTCCAGTTATAACAACAAATGTTCTACAAATGATGCATTCTGCACAGCTTCTTCAGCATGTGTCACCATCCTCAACTAATCTCAATGCTGGCAATGCATTCACTTCATCATCCATCATCTTCTGCTCAATTTGGGCCTGGTAAGTACCTCTGGCTGCTCTATCCCAATTTTCTATGCTGATGTTCTAATGTATTTTGCAGTTCATCTGGACATGTATTGGGTTCATCATTATCCTCTGGTATCTGTGACATATTCATGCTTATACTGGTGAGTATGATTCACAATTTTCCACTCTCCTACTCTCCCCCTTACACTCAGCATGCACATCATCTTTTCAACATTTGAAGGTCTCATCAGGTAGTTTAGGAGGTATTTGGAGGTGTAGTGGTGTGCCAGATATGTTAGCATCATTGGATGGTGGTTGCTGATCATGCTCTTCATCTAGTGTTGGTGATCAGTCCTGCATGCATGCACTCTGTTTTCTCACTGCACTCAATGTGTTATGGCTGTCCTGGCCCAGTTTCCCCTCAAGGTCAATACCTAGGGGCTTCTCCTCAATGCTCTCACTTTTGTCCTCACCTATTTCAGCAATCACCCTCTCACCTCTCTCTGAGTCCATTTGTTTGACTTCATTGGCATTGTCTGATGGTCTGTGTTATGATTCAACTCATTACTACAGACCCTTGTTTCTTTTCTTAGATTTGTCACTCTCATTCTTTCCCATAGATACTTCTTTTTCTCATGTTCCATTCACTATATATACAATTGTCACATGCCTTGTACAGACCAAGCAAGGTCTACCTCATGTTACATCCAAGGTTGAACATATGACTCAATAAGGTCTAGTACATAGGGTCAAAGGTTCTGGGTAAGAAGCACACCCATAGGACAAGAGAGAGTCTTGAGTGAGACCTTTGATGCAACAATATGGTTGCTCAACAAGGTCAAGACGCATTTCAAAGTAATGTGATAAGACTTATCAGAGTCAAGGACCTTTATTCAAGGTAGAAAGTACAAGGGGTACTAGAGCAAAGCTCAAGTAGATCAAGGTTAAGAAGAAATGAGGAAGGCATGAAGGAAGGGTTTATATACCTGAAGGAGTAAACAAACACAAACATATTGGATAATATGAAAAAACATCATAGAAAGGAATAGAATTGATGACAAAGCAAGTGATGGAATATAACAGAATGTGGTGGAATGGATTAGTCATCAAAAGGAAAAAGAAATGGTAGTCCAAGAAATCATAACACCTCATATATACTTGAATACACCTTATCCCTTTCCTTTGATTTGTCTCACCTCGCCACTAAAAAGTGCATTCTTGTTAACACTTGACTCCAACATTACAACTCTTGTGTGTTGTATAGCCACAGAACCTCTCTTGAGGTCTACAACTCATCACTACCTATGAACAGTCATAACAGTCTGCAACACTTGACAGGCATGTTTGTCAGGTGTTTTATACCTGGCTACTTGCTCTCATTGACCATGCTGGTGCCTCAGTGATTTCAGCATTGTCATTTTCATGCACTGTGTTCTGCATGTGCATGTCATCACCTGGGTCCATAGTGGCCTCCATATTCTCTAGTAGGGTTTGTGCCAGTTGAGCAGTGCTTGCTGCACTTCCTTTGTAGCTAGGGGTGCAGTCTATCTGTATATTGCCATATTTGTTATGGCTGCAATGGGTTCACAGGGGGGGTTATTGTTATGATATGCTAAGGCTCCATCTCTTTTTCTTTCATCACACTCAATGCTCTGAGACCCTCCTTGCTCTAGATACCTCATCTACTGTCACTCTCATATTACAAAAAATGCTGGTGAACGCTGGCACTCTCTCAAATCCTCAATGGATCATCCATAATGTCCTTTCGGACACTTTCTTCACATCTCTGGATACTCTCCTCCATGGGACTCTCCTTGAACTGGCTTATCCCCAGTCTTTGTCTCACCAAAACCCCAATACCCTTTACCCTAGATGCCTCATTTTCTTGGAACTCTAGACCTATGCCTTGCCATTTTCATTTCTGCTCATCTTCTTCAATTCTCCAAACCTTGTATCATCTGACTTCGCTTCTCTTTGATCCCCTTGTACTTCTAGAATGTGTTATGATATGCTAAGGACTCACCTCTTTTTCTTCATCACACTCAATGCTCTGAGACCTTCCTCACCTTAGACACCTTGTCTATCATCGCTCTTGTATCATAAGGAACACTGATAAATGCCAGCACTCTCTTGAATCCTCAACAGATCATCCATGATGTCCTCCCAAACACTCCCTTCGCATCCCTGGATACTCTCCTCCATGGAACTCTTGTGAACTGGCTTATCTCCAGTTTTCACCTTGCCAAAACCCTGATACCCTTTGCTCTAGACACCTTATTTTCCCCAAACTCTAGACCTATGCCTCATTGATTTCATTTTCACTCATCTTCTTTGATTCTCTGAACCTTGTAACATGCTCATCAAACCTTGTATCATCTGACTCACTTCTCTTTGATCCCCTTGTACTTCTAGAACATTCTCCTGCCTTATGGCATTTCTTCTTTGACTCTCTAGAACATTCCTTCGCTTTGTCATTGCTTAGTCATTGGACCTTCAAACACTATTTAGGTGGTTTATCTTCACCAATGTATTTCTTATCTTTGATCTACCTGGCACCCCTCCTGTACTTGCCTTCTGGCATCTCTTGTATCTCCTCATATCCTATAACCTTGCAATCTCCACTTCATACTTGATACTCTCACTCCAAGACCTTGTCTTGCATTCTTCCCTTTGAAAAGGCATCCCTCATCATCTGGACCAATCATCCATCCTCAAAGCCCTTGTCCAAAGCCCCAGATGCCTGAAAGGCACTCCATGCTCAGATAGACCTCTGCATCTGCATGTCTCTTCTGTTCTTCAATAAGTCTTCATATCTGGCCATGCACTCTTTGATCAGTATCTCCTTGTTCTGCTAGTGTGAAGCAATCCAGCTAGGTTTTACAGTTAGCCTTGAAGGTAACCTGTAACAGAATATTCTTCTGCCTCATGGTGTTTCTTCTTTGATTCTCTAGAACATTCCATTGCTTTGTCATCGCTTAGTCATCAGACCTTCGAACACTATTTAGGCATTTCTTCTTCGCCAATGTATTCCTTAGCTTTGATCTACCTGACACTCCCCCTGTACTTGCCTCCCAAAGGCATCTATGGTTAGCCCAGAAGGTAACCCATAACAGTTATCTGTAGTGCCATTGCCCAGACCCATTCTACCTGTTGCATTTTCCTTCATGCTCAACAGCTTAGTTTTTTGGAAATGTATCTTGTCTGAAGTATGTCA
>JBBPUN010000130.1:0-22786 GCA_038094715.1 Heimioporus punctisporus | reverse complement strand
GAGAAGAAGTTCATAGAAGGTGGAGGAAACGATGACTAAGCAAGTGATAGAAGATACCGGAAGGTGATAGAACGATTAGTCATCGTAGACGAAAAGGAAAAGATAAGTCCAAATGTAGTCAAGGAATCGGAGAAACGAATAAATCGTAACACAATGGATCTAGTGACAATGGCTTAATTGCCTGCACTGATGCAGACTGGGCTCAAGATCCCATCACCAAACATTCTCAAACTGGCTTTTACATCAAAATGGCCGATGGTGTTTTCTTGTGGAACTCACACCTTCAAAAGTCCACAGCTGTCTCTTTCACAGAAGCTGAATATATGGCACTTAGCGATTGCTCACACCAATGCACGTGAATTCATCATATGATGGGTGAATTAGGTTACAAACTTAATCAAGTATCCATCTGTGGAGACAACCAGGGTAGCCTTTCCATGGCACAAAACCCAGTTATCGAATGCTGCAACAAACACATCAATGTCAAGTACCATTTTGTACAAGACACAGTTCTGTTGCACAAGTTAGTGGAACTACTTTATATCCCAGGGACTGACAACCCAGTGGATATGTTCACAAAGAACCTTGGACATGTCAAGTTCAAGAAATTTCGCTCACAACTTGGATTGGAGTTTAACTGTTACAATCGCCGCTAGCATTGTATGGCAACAATTCATTTTTATTTTCACCTTACACCTTCTACACATTGGCTTGCCAACAAGGCCTAGTTGGACAACACTACCTATGATAGTCACGTGATACATCACATGACACATCATGTGACATAACCCCTGATGATCACAAGACATACACTTGGATACATCACATGATATGGCCTAGACCATCAACTTGTGGTCACCATACACAGCCTTCTATTTCTGATCTTCATCTCTGTGCTGTGTATGGCTATGCAGAGGCTAGACGCCTCATGCACTTCATTTCCACTTCTTCCATTATCCTTTATCTATTTATCCAGCACTGCAATGTGCAGCCAAGTCCTATCATCCAACGGCACATTTGCCTCATGACTCTGTTTGAGTCACGCTGCTACATTGCACTGCCTTCTTCATCTCTGCTGCTGTACAGCAAGGCTATACCACAGCCTTCCGCTTCTAATGACTCTTCATGACTCATTACGAACAGCCTCGTCATAGCCCTTACTCCACTATGACTCGGCATGACTAGACAAGCATCGCCTTGACAACTCCACACCTTCTCATGACTCTTTACGACTCATAGAGCATAGCTTATTATTATACATGGACACTAATATGTACAAACACTACCATACATGTATACACAGTGTTATGATATGCTACGGCCCCATAGTCTTTTTCTTTGACTCTACCGATGCTCTGAGACCTTCCTTGCCTTAGACACCTCGTCTACTGTCGCTCTCGCATCACAAGGACCGCTGGTGAACACCGGCACTCTCTTGGATCCTCAACGGATCATCCATGATGTCCTCCCGGACACTCCCTTCGCATCCCTGGACCTTCTCCTCCACGGGACCCTCTGTGAACTGGCTTATCACCAGTCTTCGTCTCTCACCTCTCCCCGATACCCTTCGCCCTAGACGCCTCGTTTCTTGGAACACTCTAGACCTATGACATGCGGTATTCATTTCCGCTTCTTCTTTGAACCTTGTAACATGTGCATCGAACCTTGTATCATCTGACACCCTTCTCTTTGATCCCCATGTATTCTTAGAACACTTCTCCACCTCACAGCGTTTCTTCTTTGATTCTCCAGAACATTCTTTGTCTTTGTCATCGCTTAGTCATCGAACACTTGGACGCTATTTAGGCGTTTCCCTCTCCGCCATTGTATTCTTTAGCTTTGATCTACCTAGCCCCACTCTGCCATAACCTGGCTTCTCCCTATACTTGCCTTCGGGCATCTCTTGTATCTCTTCGTATCTTGTAACATCGTCAATTCCACCTTGTACTTGATATCAACTCGCCAAGTCCTTGTCGCTGCATGCATCCTCTTGGGAAGGCATCTCCCGTCGATTATTTGAACATTCTCCAAGCTCTTGCTCAAGTCGAGTTACGCAGGAAAGGCATTCATCTCTCCGATAGACCTCTGCTTCTGCACGTCTCTTCTGCTCTCTGACAAGTCTTCGCAGCTAGCCATGTGCCTCTGAATCAGTCTTTCTCAGTCTCACTAGTGTGAAGCAACCCTGCTAGGTTTTATGGTTAGCCTTGAAGGTAACCCATAACACACAGTAGAATAGTATATAAGGGGTGGGCCCCAGCAACACAAGACTTCCCAGTCTTGTTATTGTCGCCTTTATCCCTTCTATTGCTAGGTGCTCCCTGCTATCTCTTGACTAGAGATCACTGCAGATATTGTCCATAAAGCTAGTCCTTGCGATGATGCACAGACTCCCTCTGGTCCTCCATCAGTTCACTCACCGGTTGTATAACGTGGTGTATTCGTTGATGTACTGCAGAACTCTGATGGCAAGTTCACAACATTAACTCCTAGTGTTCCCTCTATTAAATAATGCTTTTAAGTACAGTGTACCAAGCAAGGGGGAGTGTTGGACGGAACACTTAGTGTACAAACTTAGTTAGTAGTTCACACAATATTTTACTATAAAAAGATGTAACTCTTAGCTGAGTTAAGATCTTAAGTCTTTGACCCTGACTCTCATTATTGACCCTGACAAGGAACCTCTTGACAATTAGACAGGTATGTACTGAGTCCTTTCCTAGATAGCGCACTCACAACAGACTTGATGTTTAGTCTTAGACCAAAATCACCAAGCTTTGGTGTTGGATTCATAGCCTATGAATGTCATTTCCTCAGACTTGGGAGACAGCTTGTCTGGCCTAGTCATGGCAGGAAGAAACACATAAGCTCTACAGCCAAAGACATGAAAGTAAGATGCATCTGGTTTGCCTTCATCTTGTTTAAAGATTTTGATGGGAGTCTTCCATTGAAGATGATGAGTGGGTTGTCTGTTATACAGATGTAAAGTGGTCTCCATTGCGTCTTGCCAGAATGCTTTGGGAAGGCAGGCATGGTGGCACATGGCTTCTGCCTTTTCTAAGATGGTTCTGTTAAACCGTTCTGTGCGACCATTTTGCTATGGAGTGTGAGGAGTGGTAGTTTGATGAGTAACGCCTCTTTGAGTGAGGAATGTTTTGAACTTGTGACTCATAAACTCTCCTTCTCAGTCCAAATGCAAAGAGGTAAGCCAAAGGCCAGTGAAGGTCTCAGCCCAAGATACCATGTGAAGCAACCCTACAACCACTTAAGGCTATAGGCCACTCACTTAGGATTGTCGTAAGAGAAAGTGAAAGTGAAAGTGAGATTGGTGTTCTCCGAGTCCGTTGGTTGTAGAGGGAAAACCAAAGAGAATGAACTGAGGTCCTCTTGGCCGGCTCTTGGGCCTTTATATACTACTATCTGTTTGTACATGTTTGGTACTTAATATACTATATAAGTCTGTGCCCTTAGCCCTAGAGATAAGGCAGAGTCAGGCAGAGTCTGTGTGAGTCAGAAAGAAGCAACGGGGATTAAGAATGCTGTACCACAGCTGTTACAAACCCTCATTTTCCCACTATTTTTCTCTTATTTTTCTCTATTTTTCCTGATTTTATTTCACCTCTTTTCACTCGTTTTCAGACCTCGTCTTACAACTCACTCAAGGATAGTCACATGACTACCAATCACATGACTCATCACATGACAGGTCTAGACTGATGACTAATGGTCACCGTGTACAGCCTTCTACTTCTGATCTTCCATTCCGTGCTGTATGTTACGATACGCTAAAGCCCCATATCTTTTTCTTCGATTCTCCGATGCTCTGAGAACTCCCTCGCCTTAGACACCTCGTCTACCGTCGCTCTTGCATCACAAGGACTGCTGGCGAACGCCGGCACCCTCTTGAATCCTCAACGGATCATCCGCGATGTCCTCCCGGACACTCCCTTCGTATCCCTGGACCTACTCCTCCACGGGACCCTCTGTGAACGGGCTTATCACCCGTCTTCGTCTCTCACCGCCCCCCCTTCGCCCTAGACGCCTCGTTTCTTGGACAACTCTAGACCTATGACATGCGGTATTCATTTCCGCTCCTTCTTTGAACCTTGTAACACATGTATTAAACCTTGTATCACCTGACAGTCTTCTCTTTGATCCCCGTGTACCTTTAGAACCTTCTCCCGCCTCATGGCGTGTCTTCTTTGATCCCCTAGAACATTCTTTGTCTTTGTCATCGCTTTGTCATCGAACACTTGGACGCTATTTAGGCAGTTCCTTCTTCGCCATTGTATTCTTTAGCTTTGATCTACCTAGCCCCCCCTCCGTCTTACCTAGACATCCTCCCTGTATTCGCCCGTCGGCGTCTCCTTGTACTCCCATATCTTGTACCAACAACGTTGCTCGATATTCATCTCTCAAAGTCCTTGTCGCTGCGCACATCCTCTTGGGAAGGCACCTCCCGTCGACTATTCGAACATTCTCCAAGTCCTTGCTCAAGTCGAGTTACGCAGGAAAGGCATTCCTCTCTCAGATAGACCTCTGCTTCTGCACGTCTTTTCCGCTCGCCGATAAGTCTTCATAGCTGGCCATGCGCTCTCTGATCAGTCTTCCTTGTCTTGCTGGTATGAAGCAATCCTGCTAGGTTTTACGGTTAGCCTTGAAGGTAACCCGTAACAGAAATGAAGAGCAGAAGTAGAAGCTATGTAAGATGACCATCATGTGATGTATGGTCTAGACCTGTGTCATGTGATGTGTCATGTGACCAGTCATGTGACTATACTTGAGTGAGTACAGACAAGGTCTGAAATGAGCAAAAGTAAGTGAAATAAAATAAAGAAAAATATGGAAAAAATAATGGCAGAATGTGGAATTTGTAACAGACATCGCTACTTCTTCCCTTACTAAAAATCCAAGGGAGTCTCTTTCTTGGTTTCCTCAAAGCAAAGTTTGAGTGTTTGTAAGATTTCACCTTCATCCTTTCCTGAGGTGCAAAGGTTACTCACATAGGTATTGAGGGCAGAGGAAGTTGGTTTGGCTATAGGAGGGGCAGTGGAGGTACTATTTATTTGGATCTGTTGGGTATTGTAGAAGGGGTTGTTTGAAGCCATGGCATGAGGATTGAAGGTGATGGTGGTAAAAGTTTGACATTGCTGAGCATTGTATTCTTTCTTTCAGCATCTGAGACAGAGGCCCTCTTTAAAACATCTGACTTACTCTGTGGGGATGAGCTTGGAAAGGTGAATAGCATCTACATTCATAGCATTTGGGTCAGGTATAGAGGAGTGAGTGGTAAAGGAGAAGGGGGTTCTGTGTCCTTTGTGAAGGGTGGCAATATGTGATGCAATGACCACCAAGGCCTGCCCTTGAGAGCTTGTCGCAGGAGGTTTAGGGGAAGATGACAACTGACCTGCATCTGAGAGTACTGAGAAGGTCTTGAGTGGGAGAGAAGTCAGAAGGGGACAATGTATTGGATGCCCAATACTTACTAGGCTTAGCACTGTACTGAAAAGAAGCTGCTGAGACTAGAGAGAAAAATGCCTTGGAGGGGAATACCAAAGGAGGACAAACTGTCGCTCCCTGGTCTATCCTTGGGGTTTATATACTATTCTACTGTTTGTACATGTGTGGCACAGTTTGTATGTATTATTATACAAGTATGGTAATAAGCTATGCATGATGAGTCATGATGAGTCGTGAGGAGTCATCAGAAGTGGGAGGCTGTGGTATAGCCTTGCTGTGCAGCAGCGGAGATGAAGGAAGCAGTGCAATGCTGTGCCATGACTCATCTAGAGTCATGAGGCATTTATGCCAAAGGATGATAGGACTGAGCTGCACATTGCAGTGCTGGATAAATAGATAAATAAGAATGGAAGAAGCGGAAATGAAATACATGAGGTGTCCAGCCTCTGCATAGCCATACACAGCATGGAAATGAAGAGCAGAAGTAGAAGGCTGTGTATGGTGACCAAATGTCGATGGTCTAGACTTGTGATGTGATGTGTCATGTGACCATCAAGTTGCGAGTTTCATGACGGAGTCTGAAAATGAGCAAAAGTGAATGAAATAAAATGAGGAAAAATAGGGAAAAATAAGGAATAAAATGAGGGTTTGTAACAATATGAGCTTTTTGAGTATGGAAGGTTTTTGCTTTATCCATCCAGTCATTAATGGTGATGGAAATAATAGACATGGAAAGGATCATAATTATGAGCTGTTGGTCAAGTTCCAATGAGAACTGATTGATGAGAGTGGTCTGGTCTGTTATTTCTGCTTTGCAGCAAGATTCTGAAAGTCTATGATGTATTTCTGGAAGCCATCATTATTTTCCCCATCAGAATGTTTAGTGGGTTTTTGAACAAGGCAGGCAAGTTCATGACAAGCTGTAGCTTTGGTGTCAAAGGGGTAGAAGGTGGACTTGAAGTTTTGGACAAATTTATCAAGGGTTTTCTCAGAGAAGGGGATGGTAGAGTCAGCAAGACAATCATACCACATTTCAGAGAAGGAGATTGTTATCCCTTTCTCATCTTGTTCAGGGTGGTCATGATCATAATGTTGTCAGAGTTGTAGGGTGAGGGGTTGATGGTGAAGTATCCTTTCATGGTTTTGATCCATCAAACTGTGTCAGCAGGTTCTCCAGAGAAATTGGAGGAAAGGGCTGCTTTAAGTTCTGTCATTTTTGCTGAGGCTGTGGGCACTGTGAGTGGGGCAGAAGTGGGGGCAAAGGCTGGGTTGGATATTGGTGGGGCCAGGATGGGGACTGTAAGAGAACTAGGTTGTTGAGGGGTGAAGATTTTGTGATAATGTCTGGGGGTAGGGGGCAAAGGTTGTTCTAGGGCTTGAGGGATGGGAGGCACTATGGAGAGGAGTTCCTCATCAGAGGATTCTGGAGCTTGGAGGCATGGTATGTTGTCTGGATAGGTTCTTCTTCTAGATAGAAGGGACAATGGAGATTATCAATCTTTTGTTACACTAGGCATTGCTAGAGGGATCAATTCTTGACTATACTCAACAGCAGGACACTCACAAAGAGGTACAACTCAGCCAAACAGGACTAGGACTATACATTCAAAGGAATGATTAGTGAGACTATACACTTGAGAAACTGAAGAGAGGGCTTAGGGACTCTGAGGACTGAGAGAACTCAAGAATAACACTATATCATACAGATTAAGAATGGAGTACCAAGATACAGGGCAAGGAATATAAGTAGTGGATGATGTAAAGCATAGAACTTTATGAAATATGGAAGGAGGGGAAACTAAGCAACTATAACAGAAGTTGCTGTGGAGAGGCTATCCATGGAAAGAACTAGAATGGAAAGACAAAGAAAGTATGACTAAACAACATAGATAGAAATATGAGGATAGCTGATGATGATGAGAAGGTGAATATAGTTGTAAGCTGAGATAAACATACCAAAGATACAATGATAAGTAGAGTATAAGTAAGAGATGATAAAGACAGAAGATGAAAGGGAGAAAACCATAACATATATACAGCAAGACACTTTATGTTGTTATGGCTATCTCAGGATATAAAATCTTGTAGTCTTAGTCTCATTTCATGTAATTTTCTGCTAATCATCTACTTGTACATTAAAACATATATAAACTGATATGAATACAGTAGTTTTCACTAGGCTTTAACAATGTATCAGTGACTCTGAATAGGGAATGTATACCATAGATATAATCTACTCTTTTTCTAATATGATCCATATTAATAACTCTATTCCTTTGCTACAATAACCTTTATCTTCCACCAAAACCATCCATTTTCCAAAGTCTTCAAGTGTTTCCCACTTTGTACTAAACCTCTTTTGCCCTTCTATTCGGATTTTTTCATCATTCCATACCCAGAATCCAATTAGTGTTACTATGTCCTCCCATTCACATTCTCCATTGAATTCTTGATGTAGTTCATCCAAACAACTTGGCACATGGCACCGATAGCAGATACCTTTATGTTTTCCTGTATATCGTAATGTCTTCTTCCACTTGATCATTTTCCAAACATCAACTCCTGCATATTGAAGACTTTTGCACTGCCATATCTTGTGTGCATCTTTCACCTTTTCCTTTCTCATGTAGCATCCTGCACAGCCATGATCCTTTACTTTTGATAATGATTTTCGAATCATTTCAATTTTAGAATATTCTTCTTTTGCTCGTTCCACTCGGTTCCGTTTTGCAACTTGTGATGCTATCACAAATCCATTCTCTTCATGACCTTTTTCCATTTCATCAAACCCTCGCTTTATTATCTTCTCTCTCTCCATATTTGGTTCATCTCTTCTTTTCATTCTTCTTTTTGCCTCTATTTCTTCTTCCTTCTTCTGCACCTCTATGCTCATATAAGTAATTCATCTTAGCAATCTGACCATCACTTACCATTACAAATGCTGCAAAATATATTCTTTAGATCATCTTTGCACCATATGCCTACTCCATCTAAATATTGAGTGATTCCATATCGTAGACATTGCTTTCTTTGTTCAGGATAAACAAAGCCTAGAATATATTCATATCCTTTGTGTTCATTGATAGATTTTGTCTTGCCCTTCAGCTTTGGCTTGTTTAATCCCGGAAAGATGATGCATTTTCCTTCTTCCCCATCACGTCCAGCTCGACCTTGTCCTTGAATCAATTCACTCATCTCCAATGGCATCTTGTAATGGATTATTAGCCGGATATGCCCATAATCATTTCCTGTACTAAAGGCTGATGTGCATATCATAACTGGTGACTTTCCACTTCGCCAGTTTTCATATGCTGTCATACGTTCAGTATCTGTGACATTCTCATCTCCAGTGTAAAAAGGCCAACTGGTCTAAATACCATTATTTGTTAATCACTAATTTACATATTTATAAATTACTTACCTGAGCCATCAGATTATGACCATCTTCCAAGTATGTCACAAATATGAGTCCACAATCTCTCTTTGTCCAATGCTGTTGTTCATTTGCAACTATTTGAACAATCTTCTTGACAATATCATTGTTTTCTTTTGGACTCTCAAGTATATAGTGTAATTCTGGCCGATTGCAAGGTTGTCGTATGATTTGGGTAGTTGGTAATAGTCCAAAGGCATCTTTAATTCCATTTTCACTTGATGGTGGAAGTGTACCAGTTAGTAGAATCAGTTGTGCAGCCCATCCACGTAATTCTGACACATGTTTTAATGAACTTCGAAAATCTTCTCCAAGTAATGCCATATGTGCTTCATCAAAAACAATTCGAGTAATTGGCATCACTTCTTGAAATCTTGCTATAGCTGTTTTCCATCCTCCAAATTGTGCTTTGTCAACAGAGACCAGAATTAAATTAATATTTGCATCCAGAAAGCCTTTTTTGTAAATTTGATGCTGGATATTTGCTTCATCTAGTTTTCGATGCCAATCCACCAATAGAGATCGAAGTGGTAAGATGACCACAATGCCTTCTCTTGGTCGCAATAATGCTGGTATGATTGCCAACATTGATTTTCCACCTCCAGTCTTCATCAATGCCAAGACATCACTTTGATATTCCATGACTGCCATTATTGCATCTTTTTGATGATGTGATGACCAGGAAGCCTCTGGATTTTGCAAAACTTTTCGTAGCTGCTGTAAACATTCCTTCTCCAGGATACTAGTATTAACTTTCTGCACAAGTTGATTTGGTGGAGGTGGTGTTGGTATAAAGCTATCATCATCAATATCTATAAAATATATATTAGTTTAGTTTATAAATGATTTAAATTTATATACCTGATGAATCAGAATCATCAAGTAAATTTCCAGATTGACATGTATTTATATTATATTCTATAATGAAATTCAGATAATTGAATCATTTTTTATTTGAATATAATTTAAATTACCTTGATCTACAATCATGTCTAATATAGATATTAATGCATTAATTATTATCAAGATATAGTTCATACATACCATTTACTGGGTAATCATCATAGAGTTCATCCAAATCATTTTCATTGGTAAGTTCCAGATTTGGAATTACTTGAGTAATATTGCTGCTTGGTGTAATAGCTTTGGAAATATTCTGGAGTGTCTTAGAGACAATATTCTCAAAGATTGGTGTAAGAGCAGTGATAACTTTATCACAAATCCGAGATTCCATGGCAGGTAGAGTTTCTCCTTCCAGTTTAGCAAGTAAGTCTTGTAAAGAATTGTCTTGGCTAGTGTTTGTAGACTGTAGCTTTTCTGCCTTTGTCAACTTGATAAAGTGATTACTAGTTACTTTGGTATAGCTTAGCATAGAACCACTTGGAACCACTTGAAGTAAAGTCTGCCATTGTTTGCTTGCATTGAGAAAATGTGGCAGTATATCCTCTGCAGCTCCACTAAGTGAATCTGGGCCAAGACCATAGATCCGATTTTCAGTAGCACGTGAATGGCCAGCTTGTAAAGCATCTACAGTATCATTTTCATCCAATTCCAAAAGATATTCAGCAAATTGCCCTAGTTTTCTTTTAAAGGCAATGCTAATATGTCGCCAAGAGTTCACTGTAAGCCTGATATCCATTGATTCCAGACTAAGACGTGATAGCAATCCACTAAGATTTTCTGTTGTAAACAGCTTGGTGTTGTTGATAAACAACTGAGTCTGATATAGCTCTTGTAAATTTGTATCATTTGGATAACACAAGTAGGCAGCTAATTGAGCAAATGGTCGAGCAATAGCAAGTGATTGAATCATCAAATCAGATGTCAAGGAGTCAAGAGCATGAGGAATCAATTTATCTTGTCCACTGATCATTCGAGATTTGTGATATCTTCGGAGCAATGTGACATGATTGCCAAGAATAACCAGATTACGTTGACTATGTCTTGTATTAGAAGATAATAGAGCAGTAAGTTCAGTTCCTCGTCCTGGTGCACCACTAAGAGTTTCACATTGCAATAGCAGTTGACCTTGAAAGAATGCATAGTCTCGAAGCCATTCTTGAAGAGCATTAATGTTCCAAGTAAAACAACCATTGGTTATGCAGCCAAAAGTTCCAGATATAGATGGATCAGATAAAAATGCCCTGCCCAATAGATCATTGTTTTGAAAACAGACATTTCTTTTATCTGTTAAAAACGAATAGCCCAGAGAATTGTTGGTAAGATCATCGGCAAGGGAAGAATAAGACAACTGTATGTCAACCAAGCCCTTGAGGACTTTCTTCTCCCAGACATCTATAATAGTTTGTTCTTGTACTTTAAACATTTCACGTAACTGGTCCAAGTGAATTCGATCTCCTTTGAATATAAGTTCTGTCCAGTTATCTGTATCTGTCCACCATAGCTGAGGTAGGCTAGTTGTTTGATATGAGATAGCAGAAGCACGATGCTGGAGAGATCGAATATGTGCAAATGGTGAGTGAACATTTTCTGTAAACCATTGTTGTATAGCATCAAAGGCTAATTCTTCATCACCATCATAAGAGCATTTAGCTAGCTGTTTGATATGCTTAAGACCAGTAAGTCGCATACAATATTGGAATTTAGCAAAGTATTGTGTGACTTCAATAGGCTGTTTGTGTGTTCCATCTGCATTCAAAGTAATATAGGCCAGAAGACGATCTGTGGGACAAGGAAAACCATTTTCAGGTGTACGATGCCACTTGGTAAACCAAATACTGCACAGAACAGTATGAATCCTTTCAGATATATCTTCATGACACTGAAGAAGTGCATGCTGTAACTTTTTGATCTGGTTGGTGATTTCCACAGATAAGGAATACCCAAAGGTATTGTCATGGGAAATGTTAATAACAAAAGCCAGCAATGAGCTAACAGGTTCAGCATATTTAGCCATTGTTTCAGCCTTTTGATGACGATGTAAAGGAGTATGGTTCATTCTGAAACAAATGCTTATTAGTTCATAGAGTACATGTAAACCAATATAGACTTACTCTTTATAGAGTTCTGGTGAATTGATCTTTTTTAATATCAATTCATCTGTACTAGCCAATAGTTGAAGAGCTTCCTCAAAGTATTTCAACACAGCAGTATGAATCCCATTGATATGCTTCATATAGGGAGATTTAGAAGTATAAGATATTAAACCCTGCAAGTATGCCACATCGTGAGCAGCCACCAGTTCATGCCATCGAGTTGACAGTAGCCATGGAGTGATAACACGATCATCACAAGAAACTGTTGTATGAGTTATACTCTGGATTTTAGATCGTAGACCATAGAGTATTTGTTCAGGAAGAGGATAAGATGAAGTATTCTGCAGTTGACTAGGTGATTTGACCCTCCAGAGTTTGCGACTAGGACCACCATTGGTCAATTGCTGCATAGAACACTTTGGAAACTCCACTGGACAAGCATCATCTTTATGAACTTGTTGATAATGCATGCGAATCCCTTTTATATGTCCATATACTTGAGGACATAAAGTACACCCAAAGCCATCTTGAATCTTAAGACCTTTAAATGGTTCCAAACCATCAAGAGTATCAGCCTCAGGTGAAATAGGAAGATCCATAGAGATCTGGTTTGCATCAACAATATAATCCAGCTGATCTTCATCCAATTTAATAAGTGGATGGTTGGTATTAAAGTGTCCTCTAAGGTTATCAGGGCAAATTGCAATTTTGCAGATAACACAGCAGAATGCTTGAAGATCTGGATCAATTACAATGTTGACAGAATCCAAGTATGGATGATGGTAGAGTCCATCCAAAGCATTATATATCTTAAGAAATATATTCAAAAATATAAATAAATTCAAAGAAGTGATTACCTACCATTTTATAATGATTGTCTTCATTTTCATAAGACAATAGAGCAGATGACTTTGTTGTTTTCTATAATGAGTGAGTTGTTTGAAATACTAGATAATGTGTAAAAAAACTAACCATCTTATGAGTATCTACCATCATACCATTTCTATGAATCAATGGTTGTAAGACCTGTATATGTACAGCAGTGTTAAATTTAGTACACATGTGAACTAAAATGATTACCCCAGTATTTGCTTGTTCCAAAGTCTACATAATACAATTAGATTTTTAGTACACATGTGAACTAAAATAATTACCTCAGCATTTTCTGGGAATCTATTAGGTCCTGAAGTCTATACAGAAGGATTAGTATAAAATGATCAAAAGTGTACTATAATATGATTACCCCAATATTTGCCTCACCCAAAGTCTGTACATTGCAATCAGATTTTAGTACACATGTGAACTAAAATGATTACCTTAGCATTTGCTTGTGTTCCATTATGTCCTAGAGTCTATACAAAAGGATTAGCATTAAAGATAATTATAGATGTAGTAAAATATGTTTACTTCTTTATCCAAAGTCTGTATAGTAGTTAGAATTTTAGTACACATGTAAACTAAATTATTACCTCTGCATGTGGCTGTGAAATTTTATTTTTCTCCAATTTTGCAATTTCTTGAAGCATATTTTGAAAAATGGTGTGAGTGGACTGCTTTGAGATGTCCATTATGTGTGAAGATATGTATATAAAAGGTAGTTCCAAATAAGGAAGGTAAAGAAGCAAAGACAAGAACTGCTTGTATTTGTTTGTATATTTCAAGAATGTTAATATGTTTTCATGCTCAGTTTGAAATAAGATTGATAATCAATACAAGACTTCATCTCAATGTAGAATAAGTCAGAAATGAAGAAGCCAAGGCTATGGTGGACCAAGAAAATAGCACACACATGCAGAGTGCAGTGCACAAGTACCCAACAGCAGGTAAACAGTGAGCTCTCCCAACCCACCAGACATGCTGCTCAATGAGCAAGCAGGGCACCAAGCTGGGAAAGAGGTCAGGGATGCCCAAATGGGAACAGCAAGCAAAGAGGGTAGGGATGAAGACAATGAAGACATGGCGAGCATATCTCAACTGCAACCAATTAATGCCGAGATGCATGCTGAGCATGAGAGGGAGAGAGACAAGCCAGGACGGCTGTGACATGTTAAATGAGGAAGGTGAGACAGAGCGCATTGATGCGCAAGCGAATGCCAACGAATGCCAATGCTAGGTGATAAATGCGATCAGCTACTACTACCTGACGACAACAACGTACCTGAGCCATCACCAAACCTACCAACACCACCTGAACCACCTGACAAGTCACCGAAATGCCGATACGACGACGCACATGCTGAGCGCAAGGGGGAAAGGAAAAAACTTGCAAGTCTCGAAATCACGCGCACCAGCGTCGACGCACATGTGTTGCAGGTTCCCGAAGGTGTTGATGGACCCGAAACATGTCTAAACAAAATGCCAAACCCATCAGAACGCGTCAGTAAACAGCTAGAACGCGAGGTCGTAGCATATGCACCAATTGGGACCCAAGCTGAACGTTCCGCGATGGATGTCAGAGCGAACGTGTCAGGAGCGCCAGGGTGTGACGAGGTCATTTGGAACGACCCAAACAAACTGCTAAACGCGTTACAACGTCAGCACAAACGACTGGAACGAAATGGTCAAGGGTACTCACTGGGTCAAACCCAAGTTGAGGAGACTGTGACGGATAGCAAAGCAGATGTGTCGCCAGTGTCTAGAGGTGACAAGGGCCCGAGGAACGTGCCGTAGAAGCTGTGCATAATGTCAGAAAACGTTAGAGAAGCAGTAGAGCAAGGGGAGCAGAAGAACTCACCTCCAGAGGCTCCAAATGCGACAGTCGAGCTTTGCGACAAAACAGTCGCACGAAATGCAGCCGAGAATGTCCAGGAATGCACCATGGACAACAAGAACTTGCGTCGTATCAAAATGATCGTGGAACGCCCAAATCCAAGCAAAGGAGGGCACCAGGTCCAGAAGGTCTTACCAGGAGTTGAAGAAGGCGAATGCGGATGCAAAAGCGACGGTGAAAGTGTTGATATCGATGGGGATGGATGCTGGATGGATAGCGCAACGAACGGTGCACGCTATGGGTTGATACCACCCAAAACGCGACCGCTAGCTGAAGAGCAAGCAAGTCAGTGCGAGCGCAACGAATATGAGATGCACAACGTACCTAGGCTATCCACAGCACCCATCAAATGTACCAAGCGTCCCAGATGCAATCCGAATCCACCGCGTCAACGTGGCAAGTTGAAAATGCAAACTATGCCGTTTAGCAAGATGCCAGGAAGATGGACTCACCAGGACGAACGGTCATGTCATGACCAAGGCAAATGAGTAAAACGAGTCGGAAGGACATGAGATAGGCTGGGCAACGTACCTGACCCACCTACTTACGCTGTGCACACAGGCACGAACCACGGACACAGAGATCCCGTGAGATTGCAAACGGGAGTGTTAAGGCATGAAGACATGCTTTATGGCCCACCTAGGGGCATGAATCCCATATCAGTCAGCACGCTTGCTGAGGTGAGCAAGGCTGCACTCACTTGAGACTCTGCTGAACCACAACGACGAAAACGCGCACACCTACGGACACAAGTGCAATAGCCGAGCCGCGACTTCCAAATCGGGCAATCAGCGCAAACGCATGATGACGGACGACTCTGCATAATGATGCTGCAACGAATGATATATAGGTAACCCATAGAGGTATAGAAGTTTCATTTCTAGTTTAGTTTTACCATTTCTTTCTTTGGGCAAGCATTTACCATGTCAGTTTCATGCTTGAGGGGGAGTGTTGAAATTATTATTCCATATATGGCAGTTATTATATAAGCTTAGAGCGAACATTAAGTAATTTCTTCTCTACTGTAGGTTCCTTGTGTTTACTAATCTACATAGAACAATATATAATGTTTACTAGATTTCTACAGTGGGATTTCCTAGGTTCCTAAACTTTTTTGTTGAGAATGTAGACTTTGTCTTACATTTTGTTATGAACCCTCATGTGACCGTTTATTTTTCCACTATTTTTCCCTATTTTTCTTAGTTTATTTCCTTAACTTTTCACTTGTTTCAGACCTTATCTTGAACTTGCTCAATAATAACCACATGACTCATCACATGACAGGTCTAGACTGCATCTGAACATTTACAAAAGTCTTTTTGGCAGGTAAGTGTTCTTTACATCAGATTATTTAACTTACCCAACAGCTGAAGTTGTGTGAGGTACAAAAGTCTGGTAGCTGAATAACTACATTGTCTTGTACATCTTAATGTCACTCATTTGGCTTTAGGAACTTTGAATAAACCTTTCAACTTCTATTACAAGCTTGATTGCATACATAATATAGAGTATATTATGGACTGTTATGATCGTTTGTGGGTAGTGATGAGCCATAGACCTCAATAATGGTTCAGTGGCTATATGGCACGCAGGGGGGTTGCAATGTTGGAGTCAAGTGTAATGAGAAAGCGCTCTTTCAGTGGTGAGGCAAGACCATCAAGGAAATGGGACAAGGTATATTCAGGTAAATGCGAGGTAGACCTTGCTTGGCCTTTACAGGTTAAGTGCCTACTGTTTATATACTAGAAAGAGATGACATGGGAAAAGGAAGTATCTATGGAAATATACATGTCAGAAAGGCATATTAATGGGAATAAGAATGGTGGTGGTGTGAGAAGGGTAAAGTGAAGTCTAAAAGAAGAAAAAGGGGGGGTCCATAGTAGTGAGTTGAATTGTAACATTATCCTGGTTGTAGATCGAAACCACCAGTGAGATATAGCTAGAAGTCTCTGCCCCATCCTAGGGACCCAGTCAGGTTGACTTCTGCATCAGCATCAAAGGTATCATAGAAGGAGGAAGGGGGTATGGTGCATACATCTTTGCCTTCCGTTTGACCTTCTTTGTTGTGACTGTTGGTTTCTGGGGTTTTCTAGGCAGTGTCGGCAAATATGTCCAGGAGCCAGGTGATGACAGATAGAACATCTGAATTCAATGCAGTTGATTTGGATGTGATCTAGGTGGTGACAGGAGAAACATGTCTGTTGAAAGTGAGGATGAGAGGGAGGAAGAGGGTTTCTAGGAAAGTTTCAAGCAGCCTGTTCATCAGTCACTGCCAGGGCCTGTTCCTCTGCTGAGTTGATAGGGGATGACGAGGCAGAGGAAGTGGCAGAAGGGGGATCAATGGTGTTTAGATAGAAGGGTTCAAGTTGTTGGATATATCAATCTAGGTCTCGGAAGAAGGGGAGGGCATCTAGCTGGTGCATCCCTTCAAGTAGGTTGTGACGGAGCACTTGATAGGTTTCTTTGGCAATCCAGTGGAGGGGTTGTGTTTGGGCTGTGGCAGGGTTGTTAAAGATGACTGCTAGATGCTCTAAGTACCTGAAGGAGTGGTAGAGGAGAGAAAGAGGGGAGTCCATGTTGAGATGGGAATAAGCTGGTGCTTCAAGGACAGGGCTGGTGATGTATGTGAGCAGTTCCAAGGTCTCTTCATCAGTGAGAGGGTTGACTGAGGCAAAGGCAGACAAGGGAAGGTCAACAGATAGGACAGGAGCTGGAGGTGGTGGAATGGGTAATGGGACTGGTGAGGTGGTTGGGGATGGCAATTGAGATTCACCGCTGAGAGGGATCCAAGCAGGGAAGATGATTGAATGGGGGTTGGTCAAGTCGATAGAGGAGAGCATTGGGGAAGTGTTTCCAATGAGAGTGGGGGAGGCAGAGCATTGGCTGGTCATTTTTGATGGGGGAATGCTTTTGGGTGGAGATGCTTGTATTTGTCCAAGATTTCTTTCGTGTTTTTAAGGTCCTCCTCTGTCTGCCAAGAGTCTTCCTTGGCTGAGTATCCTTTCCAATGGATTAAGTATTACTGTGATCTAGCAGTCCCACAGTATCGTAATATTCATTCTATTTTGTATTCCTCTTCTCCTCTGATGAGGTTAAGAGGTAGGGCTAGGAAGTTGTTTCTGTACATTTTGTTCTCATGGTAAGGGGTGAGAAGAGAGGCATGGAAGACCGGATGGATTTTCCAAGTTTTTGGGAGGTGGAGTTGATATGAGATAGTGGAAAGGACTTTGGTAATAATGAAGGGTCCTTCTCACTTTGGTGTGAACTTTGGGTGGGTAGTTTGTTTGAGATTTCTGGCCTCAAGCCAGACTTTGTCACCTTTGGAGAAGGGAGTGAATTTCCTATGATGTTGGGATTTCATTACCTGTCTGGCTAGTTCGTAGGCAGCCAGTGCTTTGTTTCTGGCTTGGGTCAGAGCTTTGAGGTGGTCTTCCACTGCTGGGATGTGGGAGTTTGGTAAGACAGTGGGAAGTACCTGGGGTTCATAACCCATCATGAGAAAGAAGGGGAATTTCCCAGTGGTGGAGTGGATGTGGTGGTTATGTGTGAATTCGGCATGGGAGAGTTTCTTAGCCCAAGAAGTGGGGTTGTCACCACAGAAGATTTTGAGAAATGTTTCTAGTTCCTGATTGACATGTTCTGTTTCTCCATCTGTTTGGGGATGGTAGGCAGTGGAGAGGGCAAGTTTCTAGTCTAGTAGTTTCCCTAGTTCTTTGGCAAAGGCAGAGGCAAATTGAGGACCTTGGTCAGAGATCATTTTATTGTAGAGGCTGAACCTTTTGTAGATATTGTGAAAGAAAAGTTCAGCGATTCCTTCGATGGTCACTGTGTCATTGGTAGGGCAGAAAATACCCCCCTTGTAGGTATGGTCTACCATGACCAGCACTGAGTTAAACCCAGAAAAGGGGGGAAGGCCAGTGATGAGGTCATAGGAGATGGATTGGAAAGGGTGGGAGCTGGATGCAGCAATAGGAAGTGGCAGGGCGGACGTTGGGTGAGTATTTGTCTTGTATTGTTGACAGGTAGTGCAGCCATCAATGTATTTCCTGACATAGCTGGCAAGACCTGGCCACTAGAAGTCAGCAGAGACAAGTTGGTGTGTTTTAAGGTAATTAGGGTGGCCAGCAGAGATGTGATCATGGCAGCATCAAAGGATGGAGTGGCGTAAGTCGTCCTCAGCAGGGATATAGACCCTGTTGCAATAGGTGAGTAACCCATCAGTCAATTTCCAGTCAGCCAGGTGAGAGTGGAGAGCTGGAGGGAGCTCAGTGTTGAGTGATTGTAGGTGGGAGAGGAGGATTGGGTCATTTGTGGAGGAGGATTTGATTTGGTGGGAGAGTATGGCATCAATGAGGTTGACAAAGAGTGAGGGTGGAAGGAGGATCTGATCCTCATTGTCATGGGAGGTGTTGCCACAGAGGTCAGGGTGTTGAGAGAGGGCATTGGGTCCAGAGAGCAATTTTCCAGGGATATGACTGATTTTGAGGTCAAAGTCACTGAGATCAAGGAGCCAACGGGCCTGTTGATGGTTTAGTTTGCATGCTTCTTTGAAGTAGAGTAAGTTTTTATGGTCAGTAAAGACCTGGACAGGGAAAGGGGATCCCTGAAGATAGTGGTGCTATGATTTCAGAGCTTGGATGATAGCCAGGAGTTTGTGGTTGTAGATGTCATAGTTTTGCTCAGCATTAACAAAGGTCTGGGAGAGGTAGGAGCATGGGTGCCAGTCGCCATTTGTATCAGTTTGTAGCAGTATTGCTCCTGAGACATGCTTTGAGGTGTTGGTGGCAATGGCAAATGGCTTGGATACGTCTAGGAGTTGTAACACTGGTTTAGACAGGAAGAGTTTCTTCAGGGTAGAGAAGGCAAGTTGCTGGTCTTTTTCCCAAGTCCATGGTAAGTTCTTTTTGGTCAAATCAAGGAGTGGTTTGGCAACTGTGGAGTAGTTTGATATAAATCGTCTGTAGAAGTTTGTGAAGCCTAGGAATGATCTGGTGTCTTTGATGGATTTGGGGGTGGGCCAATTCTTGATACTGTCCAGTTTTACTGGGTCCATGGCAAGGTAGCCTGGTTTGATGATCATCCCCAGGTATTCCACTTCTAATGCAGCGAAAGTACATTTTTCAAGTTTGAGATAAAGGTCAAGCTCCTTCATTTGTTATAGGACTTATTTTGTTCTTTCTGTGTGGGTGGTTTTGTCAGGGGAGAAGATAAGGAGGTCATCCATATAGATGACAAGCCATCTTTCTGTGATCATTTCTCTGAAAGAGTCATTCATAAAGTGTTGGAAGGTGGATGGGGAGTTATTCATGCCAAAGAACATGACAGTGGGTTCAAAGAGTCCCCGGTGGGTGACAAAGGCAGCTTTCAATTCATGCCCTTCCTTGATGCATACATTGTTGTAGCCCCATTGGACATCAAACTTGGTGAAAAGGTTGGCATCTTTTAGCTTATTGATGAGGTCTGGGATGAGGGGGAGAGGGTAGGCATCATGGATGGTATGTTCATTTAGATACCAGTAGTCTTGACAAGGACGCAATTTCCCATCCTTCTTTTTTACAAAGAAGAAGGAGGATGCTTGAGGGAAAGTGAAAGGGCATATTTTTCCTGTTTTTAGGTGCTCATCCAGGAAGTTGTCAGTGGCTTGGCGTTCCTCAGGAGATAAAGGGAAGCTTTCCCTATTTTTAGTACAAATTCAGGTTTTGTATTGATTTTATGGTTATAGGGGTGTTGTGGGGGCAGTTGTATTGCAGTTTCATCACTAAAAATGCTTATGTAATCATTGTATTTGGGTGGCAATGTTGTTTTTGGCTTGTTCCATTTGGCTGCTATGGCTAATTTGGTGGCCATTGTCAATTTTGCAATAGTGGCTGACTGTGGGAAAAATTGGCAGGAGTTGCCGTGCAGGATTCGCTGCATGCACCATACATCCAGTGTTTGTTCTACATACACTGACTTGTCTTCTTTTTGCAGGTATCTTGATATCTCTCCTTGTGCTAGGACTTTGGCCATGGTTTGATGTTGAGTTATTTTGGGTGTGTTCCAGTCATCAATAGGTGAGTTTTGCACTGGTTTAGCTGTCCCTGTGTAGATCTGGTCGCTTTGGTCGGTTTTTGGGTTGAACAACAGAATGTGCTAGGCCCAATCAATTCAAGGGTTTGTTCATTGTAGCCAAGGTAGTCCCAGGATGATGTTTTCTTGTCCACAGCTCATGACATGTAGGTCCATCTGGTGGATAATTGAATTGATACAGACAAAGATTTTTGCAATTGATGAAATATTGCTGTTACAGTTCATGGTTTGGTCAACATTCTTGACCGGGATGGGGCTTTTTAGCTTCATGACAGGAATCCCATGTTTTTTGACGAATTCTCAGTCAATGCAAGAAATGTCAGTGCTGCTATCAATTAGGGCACAGGTAGCGATGGTTCATCAGGCTGAGGGGAGGATCTGCACTGGAATTTCCATTGGTTTGGAGCCTTTTGGTACAGATATGTCTACAGCACATGTATTTACAGAGGTCAATGACATCGCTTCATGCCTCTGTTTCAAAGATCCAATGGTGGGATTGAAAATGAGATTCATGCGATACATTCTTCATTGACGTTGTCATCATTGTTGACTTTTGTTAGTTTTGGGATATCATTGTTGTCTTTGTGAGTGGTAGTGCAACAGGTAGTGGTGGTGTTGGCATTGAATGCAGTGCATTCCTTGGCCATGTGGCCCTTGTGACAACAGCAGAGGCATAGGCCTTCTGTGAGGCAGCATTTGCACTCATCTGGGGTGAGCTTGGTGACTCAAATTGCATCGACATCCATGGCATTTGGATTGTGAGTGGGTTTGAATGTTGTATGAGTGGTGTGGTGAGGTGTGTGGGAAGGGTTGACTTGGCACCAAGAGATCTCTTGGGCCTGTTCATACTGTGTCTGGAATGTCGTTACTTTGTTCATCCAGTCCTTGAGCTTGGATGGGATGGTTTCCATATTGTAGATATGTTGCATGAGGGATTTGGGGATAGCGATGGAGTAGTAACCGATCAAGACATTCTTGTCAGTTACCTTGGCGAGTGTGGCCTTGTTGAGAAACTCGGCATTGTATTCGGCAAGCAATGGTTTGTAGCAACCATTTTTGAGTTGCATGCGAGTGGTGGCTAGCCAAGAGATGGTGTTGCCAACTGCATTGTGCTGTTTGAATGTGGTGTTGAATTTCTCAATGAATTTATTAAAGGTGCTGAGGTTGGGGACAGTTTTGGCGAGGGTGGCAGCACAGAAGTTAGTGGCCCAAGTGAGGGCTGCTCCTTTGGTCATGTACAATAGAGCAAATGTGACATTTTTGGCATCGCTACTGTAGACCTGGTCATTGATGAGTAAATAGAATTGTACTGTGTTCAGCCACTGTTTGGCTTTTATGGAGGTGTTGTGAACTTGCCATCGAAGTTCTACGGTGCATCATGGCATGCACGACCTTATACAACCGGCAAGTGAACTGATGGAGTGGCCGGAGGGAGTCTTTAAGCATCATCGCAAGGACCTGCCTTATGGACACTATTCCCGTTGTCCTAGAGTAAAGGACTTGGCTTTGGTATGCCTTAGAGATGGAGGAATAGAGGCGACAATAACAAGACTGGGGAGTCTTGTGTCGCTTGGGGCCCGCCCCTTATATACTATTCTACTGTTTGTACATGTATGGTACTGTTTGTACATATTAGTGTCCGTGTATGGTAATAAGCTATGCGTGGCGAGTCATAATGAGTCGTAAGAAGGTGCGGAGCCGTCAAGGCGATGCCAGCGCAGTCGTGCCGAGTCATAGTGGAGTAAGGGCTATGACGAGGCTGTTCGTGATGAGTCATGATGGTGGTGATGGAAGTCATGACGAGTCATTAGAAGGCGGAGGCTGTGGTATAGCCTTGCTGCGCAGCAGCGGAGATTAAAGGAGGCAATGCAATGCTGTGCCGTGACTCGTATAAAGTCATGCGGTGGATGTGCCGTTGGTCGATAAGACTGGGCTGCGCATTGCGATGCTGGATGAATGTTTAAGATATAATGGAAGAAGCGGAAATGAAGTGCATGAGGCATCTAGCCTCTGCATAGCCATACACAGCACGGAAATGAAGAGCAGAAGTAGAAGGCTGTG